>OZ016504.1:8724912-8787779 GCA_963966595.1 Physocephala rufipes | reverse complement strand
ATATATATATATATATATATATATATATATATATATATATATATATATATATATATATATATATATATATATATATATATATATATATATATATATATATATATATATATATATATATATATATATATATATATATATATATATATATATATATATATATATATATATATATATATATATATATATATATATATATATATATATATATATATATATATATATATATATATATATATATATATATATATATATATATATATATATATATATATATATATATATATATATATATATATATATATATATATATATATATATATATATATATATATATATATATATATATATATATATATATATATATATATATATATATATATATATATATATATATATATATATATATATATATATATATATATATATATATATATATATATATATATATATATATATATATATATATATATATATATATATATATATATATATATAATTATGCACATTTCCTTCATTTTCCCTTTAATTCTTTAATTTTGAGTTAAAATAACTAGGTTGTCAAAATGACTGCGGAATTATTATCTCCACTTAAAAGTTAAATTTCTGTGAAAATAATTAATTCGAACTGTCAGTCAAAGGGCTTTAGTTAAATTTAATTAACGGTTAGATTAAACAAATTTGATTTCAAAAAGTGAAAAGTTCGAAAAAGCAAAACAAAATCATATCTCTGGTCACTTTCTGGATAAGAAGAACAAGAACCGAATTAGAAAATAAACGAGCTAAATTAAATCAGATTACTCTCAATTGTTGGTTTTATTCCCAATTAGATTGACTGAATGATTATTCTCAATTGATTGACTGAGTTCTCTCAACAAACTCAATTTGCATTTAATAACGTCTTTAACTTCGATCAATTAGGGGATTGTTTTTTCTCAATTTGTAAATTAAATTGCGAGAGAAATAAACGAATATTGGTTGTTTCACTCGTTTAATATGCAGTTAAATTTAACTGAGAGTTATTAGGTTGACATCCATTTAGACCTTTCTCAAGATGTAAATCAATTGTTGGGAGTTGGCAGCAGTTAAATTGATTGATTAATCATGAAGTCAGAAAAGTTTAGAAGAATCAGATAAAGAAAATATGACATAGGTTGCAGCAATAGTAGTTTTCGTATTTAATATTTCTGGTATATGCTTTTATGTACATCTAAATATCATACATACACCATAAATATATATTTACGTAAATTTGTATTACCATCATCATCATCATCATAACTAGGACCTAAAGATAAGTAAGTCGTGAGACCTTTTAATACATGAATCTTTCGAGCGTTTAAGAAATATGATTTAATGCAAATGAATTACGATAACAACAAAGATGAGATGCAATGTAAAACCTGTATCGGAACTGCAAAAAGAACCACAATCTGGAATAAATGAAATTGGTTTTAAAAACATTTCGACCGGGTCGTCATGACCGTCAACAACTGTCAAATTGATGGAATCGGGCTTCACGGACTAATGAAATCACAGACAACTACAGATGTTGAACTGTAGAAAGAAAACTTACAAACATGCACGTGGAGGTAAACAGGTGAAGATGTGATCATTTTGGCGAGAGCCAAAGAAGTGGTCAAACTTTTTGAAAGCAAAAGGTAAAATTAATAAAGGATATGTTGAAAGGACGATCAAAAAAAGGACATGAAATAATCTGGCACAGATGCCATCACAAAGTGGATAGACAAAATTAGGTATAATATTTGTGTTGCAGCAGAAAAACATCTGCCAATTTATCAGACACCTTAAACAGAGTATTACTAATGGTTAGAAAAGTGGAAGAAGGAAAGAGAGAGATATTAAGAGAAATTAAGAAAAACTAAGTTGAATCGGGCTATAAGGATCAAAGGCTGACCAATGGCGATCGAATCGATATATGAACGGTAATGAAGAACCAAGAAGAAGGCTTCTATCTGTTCATCCTTGCAGTAATTTTAACACATTGACGCACTGCTTGACAACTGCGTCATAGTTTGTTTTTGAAGACGTCCTTATTCTTCAAATTTAAAAAAATAAATTGTTTAAATTCTATTTTTTAAATTCTCTGAGTTCACAAACAGTTAATCTCCCTACAAACGACAAGCAAATTGCTCGAATGTGAGCATGTGCAATGCGATGTGCAATCGTATCAACAAAATATTCAAATATCTTGTCTCATTCGAAAGTTACGATACGAGATACGAATATATTCATTCAAGTGGAAAAATTTACGTGAACAATAAAACACCGAAGCATGAAGGGAATGGTCCTTCATTGACTGACTACGAGGGTAATTGCTTTCATGCATAGTCTGCTTTTTTCTATTCAAAGACTTCAATATTTAAATTTAGTCATGAAACATATCTTTTGAATACGTTCTACAGAAGTGGAAAGGATGTTGTGGTTTAGAGTTTTATACCGAGTATTATAAAATTTTATTTGCACAATATTTTCATGAAAATACTTTTTCCAGACAAAAACTTCGCATTCACTTTGCGATTAAATTCACAATTTCGGCGCTTAAAATCATCGAAAGGTTTAGCTGATGTACAGCTAATTTCGAATCATCCTATAGACCCGCCAAGGTATTTACGTAAAGCTTTTTACGGTGCACAAATTACTGGAATAGTATGGAATAGATTGCTTTGTTTTATTTTGAACTGAAACTTATGGTTACCCGCTATTTTTGGTCGCTATGACTTATTTTTGCCCTTCTCAACTTAATCCATAAAAAACTGCTTTACACGGAATACCTTCCAGCTAACTTTTTTTAAACTTTTTGACAAACGGTGACTATTTTTTATTTTTTCAAGTTTCTTCATGTTTTTTTGAAGAAGACAATTGTGATAAAAATTAATAGCCCAACAAAAGAATCTAATATTTTATATAGATAAAATCAATACGAAGAGAGAAATTACATGAAAAAATAATAATAATAATACGGAAGAATACCAGACTCTAACGCCCTCGTTCATTAAATAAATCTTATTTAAGATTTAAATTAATCTTGTTTAAATCTTACGCGACAAAGAACACGTGACGCGGTCAATCATTACCCAGGGAACACCCGGAATTCCAATAACTATTTGTGTTCTTTGAATTAAAGAAAAACCAAACCAAAGTAAGACAAAAAATGATGCCAATAAATAAACAAGGGGAACAAAGGTGTTAAACATCAGGAGATGGGTGTATCATAACCGTCTGACCAATTGACCGACCAAGAAAAACTACAATACTTCTGAATCCATAAAGACTGCAGATTGCACAGACCTTAAAAGAGCGGAACCGGCATTTTTTGCCTTTTTAGTTTGGTCACTTGAATTGAATGGACCGAAACGAAGGTGTGCGTTAGAGTAACAGAAATGATAAACAAGCCAAGTAAATAGGTTAGCGCTGGCCGGAATACCGTAAGTAATAAAATGTCATTTTGACCAAAGTGGGAATGTTATGAACGGATACATGAATGGATGGGATGGACAAAGAAAAATGCGGCGAGAAGAAAAGGCGAAATAATGAGAAAAAAGATACAAAGCGAATCGGCGATCACCTGAGTACACGTGATAATTTGAAATTATTTTATGGCCCACTGACCAAGAAAAAGTTCTCTAACCCATCCTCACACACTGAGGTTAGAATTGGGTAAACATAACTGTAAATGATATTGTAGAAAAGAGGAGAAGAAAAAGAGGAGTAAAATACACTCGCGAATTTGGAGTGAAATAATAAAGACAATATCTTTAATGAATGGAAGGCTGTTCATTCAGCTGTAGTAGCGCTCAGTTTTTAGCCCTTGCTAACCTCAACCATTTGTCGCATTACTGGCATCCAAACTCTAATGCATTTCCTGACACGTGTGTCCTGCGTGTACATTTTCACAGATTTTATAAGAGCCATTTATTTTGAAAGTGTTTAAGTAAATTTATGTTAAGCAGATGTCGATTGTTACGTTAAATGTTATTATGTTGAAGCAGATGTTGGTTTTTAAAACTATGTCTATGTCTACACACAAATATGAAATTTTATGAACATTGTTTCGAAAAATTATTTAAATATTTTTATTACGACTCCTCACAAATGGTGTGTGTGTGTTTTATAGATTTTATGTAAGCCACCGAATTTGAAAGCGTGCCAAGTCAACGGTGTTAAAATAGACTCCATTTTAAAAATTTTCTCTTCGTAAATCGTGCTCCTATGAATATTTTTAAGTTTTTTAAGTATTTAGGTTCCTAAGTATTTTTAAGTATCTTTAGCGTAAAGATATTGAAGAAATTTTCTCCGAAATTATCTTTATGAAATGCAGTCAGTTATTTCTCCGAATGCGTTTACCTGACTTTAAAAATAAATGAGCTCATTAATAGAGTGCCCAACGTCTACATTTGTAGGCGATCTTTTCTTCATTTTTGGTCTCTGATTTCTTCCGTGTGTGTTTCACCATTTGTTCTTTTATACACGAGTTTTTTGGAAGGAATTTCTAAAATTAGTTCTTCGCAGACTCGAAGAACATGTGGTTCCTATTTCGGTTAAGGCATCTGCTTAGATCAAGATACGATGATGTTTCCGAGACTCTTTATGTTTAAGAATATCATATCAATTTGACTAAATTTGGGAAATATATTTTAATTTTTTAATTTTTTATATTTATTTTTGTTGCTGATTTTCCTTGTTTCAAAATTCTTTTTATTTATATTCTCTGATTCTTTTTTAAAGTTCACCAGAGAGTTTTTATATACAGAGAGAATATATTTTTGTAAAAGAAAATAAAATAAACTTAAAAAATTATCTGCGCAAATTACCATTTTGCGCCATGAAGAACCCAAAGGAACCAAACTACAATGTTCATTTTTGGAGTGTGTTGGAAGTCTGATATCCAGACGTAACAAATATGCTCAGGTTTTTGGGGGACGCGTTGAAAAATAACAAATAGAAAAAATAACACTAACTTCGGACTTCGGCCAGGCACTAACACTAACACTAACTTATATGCCCCACATCCGTAATATAAATGTATGGATTTGTCCCAATAATCATTGGTCTCCTTTACAATTCCGCTTCTGGTGAGCGAAATAAGTCCATTCTTCGAAAAACAATTAATATTAATGGGTGAGTTGGAGGATACAACTTTGTTGTCCAATTCCGGCTACAAATGTCGAGAGTGAAATACACGAGGAAACATATTAGGAAATATATTAGGACATGGAAATATATTAGAACGGTTTAAAGCAATACAGAATATTAGTGGCAAATATCACGAGAATATTCCTTTTCGTTCTTTTGTAATCGTAATTTCCCTTGAAGGCCCGTCGTGGAAGGGTTGATGATAGCGTTACTACCTTCTTCTGATTACTAATTTCAATATATCGCCTTAATTAATGATGATTTAAATATTTGTGCAAACTTCAAAGTGTATCAAATATTTTATAACTTCATAAAATGGTTTGGTAAAGAAGTTGGAAAGCACGTTGATGAAAAAAGCGAAAACCCATAAGTAAAAATCACGTAAAAAATCCATACCAATGAAATCAGTAACCATGACGCATTGCATTTTTGCGACTGATGTCGGCTGCGATAGACGGCTTCAATTTTTAAACAGTTTTAATACTAGAACTTTTTTTCATTAAGCAAAATAAATAAATAAATAAATAAATAACATATTTCCTTGGCTCGAGTTGATTTTGGAGAAGATAAAACAACGATTAAATAGAGGCAGACGACGACGGCAATGACGGCAACGGTTTGATTTTTGACATGATGTCATTTGAATGCTCGATTAATGCAAAAAAACAAACAATAAATATAAAACAGCAAAAAATTTCTCAATTATATTTTACATACTTCTTCAATTCCTGTTTTCTGCATTCCGATTTATTATCTCTTAATTAACCTTGACATTGACGACGAGGTGTCATTAAAAAAAGTTGTCAAGTTTTTAGCAAAATATCGAAATTAAAACAGAATAAATTTCAAGAAATTAAATTGAGTCGACATATTTTGGAAGTGGGTTAAGAAATGGGAAGGGGGTAGAAAAAATAAAAAATGTTTAATGCAATAAAGCGAAATTCTTTGACTTATGGCGACGCAGTTGTTACGCCAATATTTTAAATATAAAATTAATTTTTTAAACGTGAAATAAAATCGGGCATTCAGTAATTTCATTTGTCAGTCAAATTTTTTCTTTTTTTTTGAAAAATTCGTGTAAATTCTTCATTTTGAAATACGACCATTTTCCCCTTCGAATAAACCACTTCTTAAAAATTTTAATAAAATTCAAATAACATTTTCTATCCATCGTTTTTTACAGTTTCTTTTTATTTTATCTCTCCGTTTTATTTCCGGGTTTAAGGAGAACACCGTTTCGGCAGCAACCTATTATTTGCGTCATGAAAATGGAATTAATTACATTTTTTGTCGATGTCACTTCGAATGTGGGAATGTGATCTTATTCAGGTACTAACGTTAATTGGTAAACAATTTAAAGCCCTCACATTTTCGTTTTGGGACCATCTGTTCAAACAATTTGGAACTTGAAATTATTTATTTCTCGCAACTCTTTTCTGGATTTAGGAAATTGATTTAGAGGAAATTTAAATCATGTGAAGATAAGTTTAAAAGTATTTCCGTGAAGCGAAAATTTAATTCAGAGTATAAAACTGAGAAAATAATTATAAGAGAGAAAACCATAAAAAACTCATATTTCATAAGAAAATGATACCGAAAATAGTCTTCCGATTAAATATGAATGTTCAAAATTATATTCTGAAAATAAACATTTTTATTAATGAAATCTGAGTACCAGAAATTTTTACTCCGAAAATCCTCTTATGAACGTTCTTTTGTAAATCAAAACAAAAATAAATTTATTTCGATTGAAATGGTGAATTTTGAGAAAATAAAAATAAAATAATAAAGAAACAAACTAATAAACTAAAACCTAAAAAATTAAAATAAACTAAGCTTAGTCAATTTGAATTACTTTAATATGTTTTATAACCGGACATTTTTATAATTTTTATTAATTTAGGCCGGCCGGTAGACGAATTTCATTAGAATTTATCGAAGAATAATTCTCAAATGTAATTTAAAATATATTTCAAGAAAATTTAACAAAAATTGTAAACATTTTTCAAGTTGCCAAACTAAAAATGTCAACCTTTTTGCACCAATCTCAAAAGTTTCTCAACGGAGAAAATTTTATGTAAAGAATCTAAAACATTATCCTAAAAGTTTGGTGATGAAGAAACACAAACCAAAATAAGAATATTTAGCGTAATTTTTAGAAAATTTATTATACATTCTCCGAAAATTTAGCATTCGTGTCAATTTTAAATGCATCATCTTTATCATAGTTCTTTATGCGGGATAACTTTCAATAGATTTTGCACGCATCTAATTGAAAGTATAGCGACTTTCCTTTTCTTTTGATTTTGCTTTTCAAGTTAATCTCTTAATAAATCTCTCAATTACATCCTATAAAATAATTACAATTTTTTTCAAGGATTAATTAAAAAGTGTTAATTGAAAGAATATAAAAAACTGAATTCAAAATGAAATGAATTTAAATTAATTAGTTTATTGCCTTTCTCAGTTTTTCATTAAGCGCGAAAACCTTAATTATCTTGTATCTTGTAATGTTTAAAGGATATTATCAAAATAGGTTTTCGGTAATTTTATGGTTAATTATCGTTTTATTATTTATTTGATGATTATTTCGTAATTTTATTTGTTGGATTTTGAGAAACTTAACAAAAATAAAACGGTTGGAATTTTTTTGAACAGATTTTGATAGATTTATTTGTATTTAATTGTTGGCGACCCGAAATATTGAAAAGAAAGGAGTATTAGGAGTATATAGTATATAGGAGAAAGGGGAAGAAAAATAAAATGTTTAGACAACATTTTTCTTTTCTCTTGAATGTTGTTTTAATTATATTTCTTTGACATAAACGGATACTTATAATTCATAATTTACAATTTAAATTCAATGGGCTTCAATGCATTCAGGAGTTAATGAACCTCATGTCACAGGAAACCTATTTCATATAGAAACCAAAGAAAGACAGACTGATAAAAGGTTTAATTAGTAAAAGTGTGTACCGACCGACATAATGACCGAGACATGACGGTAGGTATGAATGCCGGCGCGTACATAATGTCTGGCACTACACGGTGTTAGTGACAAAAGAAAGTCAACAACAACGATGGAAACAATAACAACAATTTGCAGTTACTATAGCTCGACTCTAGTTAAAGGATTCTTGTAATAATTCTAGCAAAATCTGCGCTTTTGACAGTTTTTCCACTAAAAGCAGAACAAATAAATAGAAATTACGACGATGGTACGAGAACGAAATTGAATGGCTTCGTTTAAACAGCAAAAAAGGGACATATAAACTAATGAATAAGATGACAAAGAGAATGTACAGAACCAACCAAGGGATAGAACGGCAAAACTGGAAAATTACAAAACGGGATTCATTCATTCAGGAGGGGTAAAGTCGTTCATTCATTCATTTACTCAATATGGATTCTCATTCAATCACTTAAAATACGGAAGTAGAACAATAAACTACGATAAATTTCAATGTGGGAGGTTGCGGGATGCTGGCAGACTAGACTAGAAATAGACAAGCCTAGAAAGACTAGAAATGTAAATATTAAAGGAAGAAATGGAAAATATAATATTTATTAGAAAATACAAATAAGTAAATATTTGTTTTGTACTATTTACGTATTTTTTAAAAGGTTCAAATTAAAATAATAAGTAAATAATATGAATAAATCAACTGAAAGTGTAAGATGAAATCGTAAATAAAATAATATAAAAATTTAGTAAGAGCTTCCTATGATTCCTTAAAAATAAGTTATTGAAATGTTATTTGAAAAACTATAAAAAGTCAATTATAAATAATAACAAATAATAATAAAAAATAAACTAAAAATTACATATAAATTCAAATTGAAACCATATAAAACTAGTATAATTATTGACCAAAATTAACAAAATTCATATAATATTCATTAATGTAAATAAAATAAAAACTAATAAAAGAAAGCATAAAAATTGGAGAGCATTTAAATTTAGATATTAAAACATATGTATATATATTCAAGGATAAATAAATACAATAAAACGAACTCTTACTTTTAGAAGTCTTTATTTTAAACGAATTCGTCCTCAACGATTTTGTCAAAGTGCATTGATCAGAAACGAGCGAATATCTCTTAAGTGCCCTCATGCAGACTATGTTCGATTATCCTCTAAACACAAACAGTACGGAACATGAGACCGGTCGTCGCCAGCTATTATTTCTAGAAAAACATAAGATGTTTTGTGTTATATCGGCACCTATCAGAACTGCATATTATCGTTCAACGTATTATTGGTTTGCTTTGCAAGAAGTCCTTGACGGAATTGCTTATATACTAACAAAATTCTTGCCCACTCATCAAAAGAAACAAAATGAAAATATTAAATAAATTTGAATTAAAAAAAAATAAAAATAATATAAAAAATGAAAAATTTAAAACAAATAATGCAATATAAAAAGATAATATAACGAAAATAAAATATGATTTAACAAAATTAAAATTAAAATAAATAATTTTAACAAAATTGAATAAAAACGAAAGCTAAAAAAATATAAAAATAATATAAAACCTAATTAAAAATTGAATAATTAAACTTTAACTAATAGTCAGATAAATTTATATGAAGAAAATCGAATAAATATTGAAATACTACGAAAATAATAATAATGAAATTAAAATAAAATAAACTAAAGCAAAAACCAAACAAATATTAGTTGTAAAACATTTAATTGAACAAATTAGCATGAAGTAATGGAAAGATTATATAAAAACTATAAAAATTAATATCCTAAGAGAAATAAAAATTTTAAGAAAATTAAAAAAATTTTTTTAATCTTTTAAATCCCTTTTATACATAAATGAAAAGGCTTTGTCGAAAGTAATTTTAATTAATTAGTATATAAGAAATTGACCTCAGCCGTTTGGACAATTGCGTTATTTGAATAATGTGTACGTTTAACATCTGAACAAAATTTACGCAATATACATATGTGTTCACAACTAAATGTATAACTTAAAATTTATTTCTAAATTTCAGAAATCGGTGAAATCGGTAAATCAAAATAATAAGATTATTTAGTTGAGATGGTGAGGAATAATTAGTAACTGATGATTACAAAAATAATAACGAAAACGAAAGGAGAGTATAGAACATTATTCGTCTTCAGAGGATGAATACAAAAACAAGAATGTGGAAAAGACTGGTAAGTATTCATCCAAAAAGTGCGATTGTGCACAAGGCAGAAATATTAGACCTTTAAATGTATTACAAAACAAAAAATGAGTATAAAACTTTCAAATGTGTTTTATGATACAAAAAATTTTGAATCACATAAATTATGTCTTTAACTTGTAAAGACATGCCAAAAAAATGAGTATTGTTGTTTAAAATTTGAAACATCTTAAATTACACTGAATGGACTTGGGCTCCTTCAAATTTTGTAGCCAATCTGGTTATTAATTTTGAAAGTCGCTAACTTCATTCGTGGAAAGAAAATGCATCTGATCACATAATAACTGTCATTATTTTAATCGGTCTACATATGTAACACCTTTAGATACACTTAAGCAGTATGACTCAGTGCTCTCTTCGAACAATTACATCCATTAATTACATTGAAATACAAACCCTTAAATATCTCAATTTAGGTGTAAATGGTCTTGACCATTTTCAAAATAAACGAGTAATGTAAAGCACATAAACAATTATGTAGAGGCTGAAAAAGTTCAGATTATTTTACAAAGGTAATATTTATAAAAAATAAAGTAAAAATTTAAAAAGTAAAAACTAAAATAATATAAAATTAATATGAGCAAGTAAAATAAATTAAAAAAAATTATAAATAGCATAAAATAAAAATTTAATAAGTGTTTATTCTGTTTCTTCGAAAATAATGTATTCAAAAACTGCGCTCACTTTCTTCCTTCGACGAGAAAAAAAACTTGAGTAAATATTAAATCTCAAACCCTGTCTCTGCTAAAATTTCTAATGTCATCAACACCAATGAGGTGAGTGTCAATGCTATAACGTTCTAAGGAAACTGGCATTAGAGTGTCTTGTTACAAAATTTACTGAAACGCGACTAGACCGTTGAAGAATATAGCACCATAATTCTCTCTGTGTCACTGTGTGACTCTCATTTTTCTGATTTTCGGAATCCCAATCGTGCCTTAGCTTTTCTTTTACTACTTCTTTCTTCCATTTCACATTGTTTAATTCATTTAATTTTAGCGACTTCATCTATAGTAAAAAATTTATGTATAATGTTATAAAAAAGCATGGAAACCCACAATATTTTCATGGTTTTCCGCGTTTTATTGAATTACATGCGGATGTTTGTGGTGCCAATATTGAAATTGAAAACCAACCACAAAGCTAACGGTAAGGCGTGTTTTTTTTGTTGCGCGTATACATTTACATTTTTGTATGTGAAAATAAGCGTCTTGCCGCTTAAGATAACACCGATTGCTATTCACGTTAACTAAATAATAGACGATAGGTCACAGTGCGACCAAATCATAACTTTAACCATTTCGTATAATTTATCGGAAATGGACGCCTTTCTGAGTGGCAAAAGAGAAAAAGTGGTCAACTGTCAATTTTATATCACAAACCGTTGTTTGACCAACTCGTACAATAGTTCATATTTTCGATGCAAACAAAGTAGTATTCGCGGTTGGGACTGAAAATGATCCGTATTTATTATTTTGGCGAAATTGTAAGGGCAAAAAACACGTTAGACTCATACCCATATCAATAGTTAGTTTCTTTCTTAGATAGTTAGTTTCTAAGACACAAATTAAAACTCGTGCTATGCAAAAAAAAATTGCTAATTTAATTAAATACTAATTTTTTAATTGGTTTTAATTGATTCGAAACAATTTGAAAATATTACGTTATTTATACGCTTTTTGTTGTTTTTTACTCGTTATCTTTTTTGTTTTTTTAGCCGCTATTTTTTCCTTTTGCTAAAAATACCGACATATTTTATGGGGCGAAACGAAATCAACAAGTAAATGCAGCGAACTTCTGAACTCGTGGAGAAATGTTTTTGATACATCTAGTAAGTAGTTACGCTTTTCGCACTACTTATTTTTTGTTAGTTTTAAGGAAATCTGTCAAATTGATTTCTTTTAAAATAAGGACGACTGGGAACACTAATAAATGATCTATAAGGTGTTGTACGTGGAGCGGAATAAGGGGGAGATATTAGAGCACTGATCGAAGAGAAGATGTCTTAGTTATTTCATGCGTAATAATTTGATTTTTTGTGCTTTATGCCTTTCTAAACTAGAGCAAGATTTTGAAAATAGCCTAAGGAAGACAAAGAAGAGAAGGGAAAGAAGCAACGTACTAAGTGGTAAGACTCACGAAGTCGTGGTACAAAGAGAAGTAAATTGAGTAAATCGTAAAATAAATGAAGAAATACCCCAAAGTAAAAGAAAGGAAGAATTTGAAATAATATTTGAATGTTTTTGAGAAAATTTTTTTGAGAAAATTTGAGAAAATCTGGTGCTGAAAGTCGAACTTTAACTGATATTTATTTCAAATGAAGAAATTTTTATATGCGTACGCATAAATTTTGAATTTATAAGAAATTATTAGGGCCTCATAAACTACGAATTCAGGAATTTTATCTAAGAAAATAATTTATGGCAAGGCATCATCGTTATGACACTGAAAGTAATTAATACCAGATGGGAAATTTAATGAAAGAACTCACAAGAAAGAGATAAAAATTAACAGTATTTTATAGGAATCACACCAAGAAAAAACCAAGCAATATTCCTGCTCGCTCTGTTGAGTTTCGAGGACTATCACCAAAATTCTGGCATTCTTTCTTTAAAATATACTTTCAAAAATACTGTTGTTATTTTCACGGTTCTCGCTTTAAAAGAAATTGATGCCTTGTTTAAGGGACCGTAGTAGGCGAAGGTTACTTTGTTAGCATTTTAGCAAACACCTTTGTAAAAGCTCCCGAATCCCGAAAGCTCCCGTTCTTGGATGGCATATCTCTTTTTAAGTGGAAGTCCCTGCATTAGGATACTCCCTGCATTTTTATTTAGTACTGCTATGCAAAAAATGCATTCCATTTTAAACTAAAATGCGAACGAAATTATTTGCCAACATAACATTTTATATTTATCTCAAATATTGGTCTCGTTTTTTACTACAGGAAACTAAAAGGTTGTAATAAAGTTTTTGTTTAAAAATGTATTTATTTTCAGTCTAAAAAGGTACAATCGGTTTTTCGATTTAGTCGTCAGGGCTTTTCTAATTTGAGAGATTTCTTTTTATTATTTCGAGATTGTGACTAGCAAACAAAACTAGATTAGAACTTTTTAAGTGGAAGTCAATCATCGATTATGAAGAGAAAATCGCAGAAAGTGTCCAACAAGCCGGAAAAATTACTTCATAAAATTGTTTGATTTAAGTTCATTAGAAGACGATCCTATCTATAACAAATTGGCGTGTTACTTTTGTCGCGCGTACCCACTTATTATCGACGATAATTGACCGTTGCCGCTTAGGAATGTTACATCTCAAGCTGGCAGCATTATAGAAAACACAAATACAAATATTTCTCCATTAAAAGGGGAAAATAGACACGGGTAACACATCGCCAACATTTGCGTGATTTGGCTTTTTTGTAATAGTGAGTATAATGCATATTTTTGCTACCATTAAAGCTCCAAAATAATGAAAACGGAGCATTTGCACTCCCAACCATGAGGACTACTTTACTTGCCTGGAAAATATGAATTATTAACAATGTTTGCCCAAATAAAAATTTGCGATGTGATTTGACAGTTATTAATTTTTTCCTTTTTGGCACTTATAGGCGTCCTTTTCCCGATAAATTCCACAAGATAATTGAGGTTGTGAAGTGGCCGAATGTATCCCATCGCCGTTTATGGAGTTAACAACTACCGGCACAAATTTATGCGGCAATACGCTTATTTTTCCATAAAAAAATTCCATAAGGGTATACGCGCGACAAAAAAAAAACAACCAGCAATTGAGAGTCTATTAAACTATTTTCAGAATAAGATTAATTTTTGACATTTCTGCGTAATTTACGTATATTGATGTCTATAACTTATTATTACACAAATACAAGGTACAAAACACGCAAACAAATCGTCGTTGAAAATAAATTTCCGAAAACAACGGATTATATGGAAAAAAATACATTGATATTTAGAGTAATGACTTACACTAAAATCAATCGGCCTTTTGGAATTAAAAAATTCAACAGCGAATGAATGACTGAATTAATATTAATTTATAAACTAAAAGCAAAGAAAAAGTATTTGTTCGGCAACAAATTCTCGGTTTACTAGAGCGATAATGAGAAATCAATCAATCAATTGTCCTAATCATTTATTCTTTAATTATGGATGGAATTATTGTGGAAATTGTTTTGATTTTAATTAAAACAACAAATTGTTCTTGTTGTCAATATTGTTCAAACAAATAATTGCCCTACCATCAATCATTTGTGGCTGACTTGAACTTCTAAAATACTTAAATATTCCAAACATCGAGTGGAAAAGAATCAACTTTTATTAATGAGAAGCTGTTTTTGGTCGGAGAAAAAGACTGATAAACTTGAAAAACACTTGAGAATAAGACAAATAAAATTATACGTGCAGAAGCAATAAGTTCTTAAAGCAGATGTTAATTGATTTGAAATTAATAAACATTGGAAAATTTATAAGGACAGTGGTCCGGGAGTGGTATCTGTCGGTTAAATAATTTTAGATCATAGAGAACCACAAGTTTGAACCTATGCCAATAATCCCTGCAAAGGAATTTCGATATTTGTCGGTATTCATCAGTTGCATAATGGTCCAATTTTAGAAATTTCTAACTGATCGGTTTTATTACTAGATCACTGTAATTGCTAGTTATTGGCAAATAAATTTGTTCGGTTTTTTGTTTTGCGCAACTCCTTTATACGGATACACCCTGCATTTCTTAGTACTGCTATGTAAAAAATGCATTCCATTTTAAACTAAAATGCGAACGAAATTATTTGCCAACATAACATTTTATATTTATCTCAAATATTGGTCTCGTTTTTTACTACAGGAAACTAAAAGGTTGTAATAAAGTTTTTGTTTAAAAATGTATTTATTTTCAGTCTAAAAAGGTACAATCGGTTTTTCGATTTAGTCGTCAGGGCTTTTCTAATTTGAGGGATTTCTTTTGATTATTTCGAGATTGTGACTAGTAAACAAAACTAGATTTGAAATCATTACCGATATATGGAACTGAAATCCGAGAATTAGGTTGTCTCTAGTTTCTATTCGTCCATATTACAATTATTACAAAATATAAGAGAAGACAAGAAATGGTACAAGACCAAGCATTTTTCGGTTTAAAATCGCGGGAATTGTTAAGGAGGCATAAGGAAGGGGTGGGTGGAGTGAGGCACTGTTCATATTAATAATGACGAAAAATATTTCTAATTGAGGGCAGATAACTCTTCCGTCATCGGCCTTTGTTTTTATTCATTCGATGAAACTACAAGAAAAACGGTAAATATGGTGAGGTCGTGTTTTATTTAGAGGCTCGCTAAACAAACCTGGCACACGTGTTCTCATTCAGCTGGTAAAATACGTTGTTGGCCCTTATTAAGAAGCACGCGTCTGGAACGAGTTTAGCCGGGACAACAAGAATAATCTCGTGATGAATAAAGAAATCAGAAAAGAAAAAAGGCAAGGCTGCAAAAGAAAGGAATTAGGCGGTATAAGACAAAAAGTTTAAGAAGAAAAAGAAGAAAGAGAAATAATGCGAAGAAAAAGAAGGACAAAATAAGATAAAATGATACTATAAGGGGCGGTAAGAGATAGGGATTTTCAGCAGTTAAGGCAAATTCTAAGAAGATTAAACAAGAAAGAAGGAAAGAAGAATTGAAATGAAAACCCAAGGAATTAAAATAATTTTATTAAGAAGAGCGATATTGATATTCTGGCATAAATCAAAGTTTAACCCTTTCTTCATTACGCATGTCTGAAGCCACAAAAAGTCTTCCTTCTATATTTCATGTTTTTTAAAAATAAATTATAAATTTTGTCGAGAAAAACCGCTAATATTTAAATGATGGGTGTATAAAGTCAATTAATTTCCCAAGTCACAGAAATTTCAAGGATACGTTGACTCAATACAATAGCCCAGTCTGTGGTCAACTCGTTCCTGTTTCCTGGTACGGTAATCTCACGCGATATTCCAACACCCTTAAACGCACCCTTAACTTCTTCCGCTACTTTTGCTGGCAAATAAACAACCTCAAAAATATGAAACATTTTATACAAAAAACAAATGTTCACATTTAATTGCATTTAGGGGGGCTTCCTTATCTTTAACCTTTAAATTATGCTAGAGAAAAAGTATGATAAAAAAAATTATGGTGTGTAAAGGTTAATTAATGTCAAGCTGATTTACTTTAAAGCCTGGCGAATTGACGGCCGAGTCTAAATAAGAAATGGAGAGAAAAACGTCAACAAAAGCCACATGTTCTGTCAAAACTCCAACTGTCCAAATGGCAAAATAAGGGACGAAATTACCGGCTGTGCAAAATTCAGCTGTACGATTTTTATTTGCTCTTTTAAAAAATAAGAGAATTAAATTACATGATTCCTGTAAGAGAGAACGATTGAGAGTGTTTCTCTCTTAAGAGTCGAGGAAAATAGTAAACGTCACGGGCACAGTGAGAAGAAATAATTTTTTTCCTCCTTCTTTCTATTTATTCTTTCTCTATCGTTCCCTCTCTCTCTCACTGTTATGTTTCTCGAATAATCTTAAAGCACATTTTCAATAGCTTGTTCCTAATTCACCTCTCCAAACATTTTTATGGCCTTTGAGTGTCAAGGAGAATCTTACGCATATTCTCTCTATCTCTATCTCACTCCCACGGCAATTTCATCCCTGACACTTCGTTGAAACCATCTGGGAAAACTCAACTCTATATTGATTTTTCCAACCCTTAGTTCCGACTATTCTTCATCTTTTCGAGCAGCGAATTTAGGGGTTACCTAAATCCTGTCTCTGATCAAAATAATCAGACAAATATCACTAAAATATATCCACACTTTTTAAAAAATGTATCATTTATTGAAATTTGCTTGGGACAGTGTGTTCGGCACAGAGAACAAATGCAAATAACTGCAATGAACTTGAGCTAACCTCAGAAATAATCGGTCTGTCGGTCACTAGACCGGATGATTGCTAGTAGTTTGCTTAACATTTGGGATCATGTGCCGGAGGTGTCAAAGCCCTATTGTGTCAAATACGGTTTCCACACAAGAGAAGATTTACGTTCGAATATTTGTTAAAGATTTGAAAAAGTGTTGAAAATTTTTAAATTGTTAGAGTATTCATGAAGGGATATTGTACATGTAATGGGCACATGTACAATATCTATCACACGTATCACAATTTATCACATAGTACTGAGTTGAATAAATCCGATATTTTTCTGTGGACGTTCAATGTATTCTTGATATTGGTACATCTTTTATTTAATTAGTACTATTTTTGTTTTTCAATACAATTTTATATTGAACGAGAACGAAAACAGACACTGAAGATGGCACATCGCCGAAACCGGTTTGTCTACAAACCAAATTTGACTAGGGATGACGGAAAATCGTTCCAAATTTTATCAACAATCTTATATCAATTTTTCAATATCCTGCGAAAAAGTTCCCTGGAAGATGCTCCATTCTTTAACAAATACATAATAATTTTCCACGAAGATTTTTCTCCGCGTTTGGATACAGATAATAATCAATAATTAATAATTTTAATTGTGGATTTAGTATTAAATCTCTCGGAACCAAACCCTCACACAATCGCCTTCAAGATTTAAGCTGTGTGACTGAGGAATCGACGCCACTGCAGTCAGTCTACCACGTGCTTTTGGTTCAATTGCCTCTTGCAAATCACACTGAGTAATTGCGTAGGACGCCGCGTTAATCGTTTCACCTTTTTGTAAACAACGTCAGTAAAATTACCACTGGTCACCGAAGCCTTGTGACCACGTACGAAGCAGCAGCTTTGAGTTTCTTACGGACCTCCCTGATGGGGGGAAGTTCGTAAGTTATTTTCCAGAACAACTGCATAAACTACTGAATATCTTCAGTTGTTTTATGATAATCTTACAGAGAAAACTTGATGGATCTTCACCACAGCGTCCTGAGGGCTCTACAGAACTCAACCACTCTTTAGAATTATCGCGTCGGCTCATCTAATTGTTGGTAACAATGGTCAAGTTAACAAGAAAGTACGGCGTAATTTTTGTGCAAGTTTTTTCAATGAAGAAACCTTTAAGTGCGATCTTACGATATCCCGATAAATTGTCAAAAAATCTTTAGACCATTATGGACTAATTTTGTCTGGTCATTCAGCTAACAAAAATTCAAACACTGCGCAAAAATTCAACTGGATTAAAATACGTTGTGTCCCACTGTGCCCAAAAGTGTTTATGGACACATCAAAGATGTCAAATAGTTATAAATTATTAATGTATATATGATATAAATTAATAAAAATATTGGAGAGAATCGAATGGAACTCACCTGATTTTGTTATAATTTCACTTTTTCTAATTTTTTTTTATTTATCACCTAGTTCTTTCAAAATTATTCATTTATTAAAAATTGTTAATAATTTTAAATTTATTATACATCCTTTTCCTTAGACCACAATTCCTTAGCTCCTTCAATAAAGATTTGCACAATTTTTCGATGACACCGAAGCCAGTAGAGACCACTAGAGTACTCTGGAACACACCCAATTTTTATTCTTTTTACTTTGCTTTCAACCCGTTTTTATATTTTTATTTTCGCGATATTTTCGGGGATAATAATTTTATCATTTCAGCATCACAATTGTCTTTGTCATCCTTTGGAAACTTTATTTTGGTTTCAAAACAGCTGCAAGAATTTTATTTTATTTCTCTTTTTGCTTCTTTTATCTTGATTTGAACAGAGTTGCTTTGTGATACAAAAACACGGGAGAACGTCCATAAACAGAGGCGACAACAATAATGAAGTCAACGACGAACAATCAATTGTTTTGACGTTTGAAAAACAAGAAAAAGATGTCGAAATACAATCCAAAAATTCTCGTAAAAGAAAAACAATCACATGTTTGTCGCATTTACCGTTTTTTCTAAAAAGGGAAATTATAATAAACGGATGTAATGAATAAACCACGATTCTTACTATAATCAAATCAACAACAATGTCAATATCAATAAAATATTGCTATATCAAAAAGAGTATGCAGCAAATGAGCGCCTGCTCCCGCACATAAACCATAAACAACGAACGACTTTCAAGAACAAGATGAAAAATATACCGGGGAATAAATTTGTCAAACAGCTCCGACCGAACCAACGATATTAAACACTCACCAGAAAGGTATCAGAAGGACTGAATCCAAAATAATTTTCCTTATCAATATTTTTTAATGCAAGCGAGTAACAGAAGAATGTGTTTAATCTCCTATAGTAATGGGGCGAAATCGAGTAATTGTGAAGAGATTTTTTCCTCTTACGAAGACGATGATTATACTGTAAGAGAAAGGATTCATTAGAAGAGATTGGTTTCTCTTAATTCATACGTTATCGCATGTCTTCGACCTCTTTAACTGTAAATTAAGGAATATATTCTCATAATAAATGATTTAAATTTTACAAATAGGTTTTAAATTGAAAAACCCTTTATATTATAACTTTTCTTTATATATTTCAATTTGAGTCTTAAATTTAAAATAAAAAGAAATAATATGATAATATATCAAATATAAACCAAATATATATTAAAAATTTTAATTTTTGATTTAATATAGTTTCGTTATTTTTGTAAAATTTCAATGTGTGAATGTATTACTAAAGATTTTAATTAGTGATTTTAACATAATTTAGTTTTTTGTGTGGATATTCTAAGTTATTATATTATACTGAAAAAAATAATATACAATACTGAAAATTAGAGAAACAACTGCAAATGACTTCTCAAAAAATGGAGATAATATTTCTATTAAATTATTAATTTATAAACTACAATTGTATATTTATGGAAATATATAATTTATTTTCAACGAAAACTTTACATCTCAATTTACAACATATACAACAGGTAACGTGCAGAATTAAGAACATACGGATTTACAAAAGGAACGAAATGTATAATATTTTTAGGATTTGCGAAAAAGTATATAAACGATAGATGACCAGAAACGTGCGGAAAGCGTTTAAAAACGTATATATATATATATATATATATATATATATATATATATATATATATATATATATATATATATATATATATATATATATATATATATATATATATATATATATATATATATATATATATATATATATATATATATATATATATATATATATATATATATATATATATATATATATATATATATATATATATATATATATATATATATATATATATATATATATATATATATATATATATATATATATATATATATATATATATATATATATATATATATATATATATATATATATATATATATATATATATATATATATATATATATATATATATATATATATATATATATATATATATATATATATATATATATATATATATATATATATATATATATATATATATATATATATATATATATATATATATATATATATATATATATATATATATATATATATATATATATATATATATATATATATATATATATATATATATATATATATATATATATATATATATATATATATATATATATATATATATATATATATATATATATATATATATATATATATATATATATATATATATATATATATATATATATATATATATATATATATATATATATATATATATATATATATATATATATATATATATATATATATATATATATATATATATATATATATATATATATATATATATATATATATATATATATATATATATATATATATATATATATATATATATATATATATATCTATATATATATCTATATCTATATATCTATATATATATATATATATATATATATATATATATATATATATATATATATATATATATATATATATATATATATATATATATATATATATATATATATATATATATATATATATATATATATATATATATATATATATATATATATATATATATATATATATATATATATATATATATATATATATATATATATATATATATATATATATATATATATATATATATATATATATATATATATATATATATATATATATATATATATATATATATATATATATATATATATATATATATATATATATATATATATATATATATATATATATATATATATATATATATATATATATATATATATATATATATATATATATATATATATATATATATATATATATATATATATATATATATATATATATATATATATATATATATATATATATATATATATATATATATATATATATATATATATATATATATATATATATATATATATATATATATATATATATATATATATATATATATATATATATATATATATATATATATATATATATATATATATATATATATATATATATATATATATATATATATATATATATATATATATATATATATATATATATATATATATATATATATATATATATATATATATATATATATATATATATATATATATATATATATATATATATATATATATATATATATATATATATATATATATATATTCCTTAAAAGGACAACGTACTTATATCGTTAATCGTTCACAAATTATTAAGAAAATACTGTCCTATTATCCCTCTCTTTATCCAGTCCATATAGACATATATGGATAGACAGATTTGTGTAAAAAAGAGAGAACAGCTTGAACACTAGAAAACTTATAGAAGCACTAACATTTTTTTTGGAAATATTTGTTCACTAAAATTCTGTGTAAGAAATTTATATTAAAAATTATGTGATAAGAATTAGATCGAAGATCGTGGCTACATAACGTCGGTTACATGAATGTTGGTAACGAATAAAATAGCCCGCTTTTATTATATTTGTGATTATATTAAATTGTTCGCATTCGAAATCACCCTGTGGATGGACGGTTTTGATAACAGTTTGGTAGTGGAGTCTTCAATCTTATCAGAGGAGAGAGAGAGAGAGAGAGTGTGTGCGTGTTGCTTTGTCTAAAGAGAGACTTACTAGCGTAGCCGTCTCACAATGACAATGGACATAAAAGCAATATTATTGAACAAAATTAAACTAGCATTTGCACTAGCTGGATACTACGGTTTAAAATGACTAGATGAAAGGGAAATTATTAGTAAGATTATTAGAAATGGGACATATGAAAAGAGAGTTTTGTTTAAACATTTGATCAAATTTTTATAACTTTTTCGTTTAAAAATGAAAACATTTAATAATAATACTTACTTTAATAATTAAATAATATTAATAACAATTAAATAATATAGTGATAAAAATTCACTGTTCAAATCAATCACTTTTAGAGTTATAAAAAGTTTCTTCGAAAAAACATACACCGTTACGATGAGAAAAGAATTGTTTCCTTCGAAAATAATATATACCGTTACACGACGAGAAAACCTTTGCACTGCGTTCTTATTGATAGAGGATTCAATTAGAAAAGGTTTACGGACTCCTTAAAACTGTTTAAAATGTCGTTTGGTGGATCGTATCGTTTAGTCATTGTGTTCTGTATATTTGCGATAATTTTATTTAAAATGGTAAAAATAATTAGTGAAGACGATTAGGAAATTAAATTATTGAAAAATACTGTAATGTATAATTTTTCTTCAGGTCAATTCATTGGAGAACTTTTCTGATACCGGGAACAAGAAAATATTTAGAAAACGTAATCTGTCAGAGGTTGGTTAAATCAACGATCATCATCATTATTGTCCATTACTTGATAGATCGTTTCTCAATTTTACAGAGCCTTTCAGTGGCTGGACCAGAAGCTCAAGACTGGCGGCGATCTTCCCAAGAAGATTCACAGAAGCAATTACCATTTTTTGATAAAAAAGAAATTGAGGCGCAAAAATCCTTGGGCCCCAATCTAGTGGAAGCCATTGATCTGAATGATCCTGGTATCGATGTGCGTAAATTGAAACGTTTGGAAATTTCAAGAAGACGCACCAAAGAGATGCTCGTGTTGGAATATATAGTTGAGGATTATAATTTCGTGAATGGCGAGGACGTTGTAGAATGGTTCCATGTCTGGGATGGTGGCAAAGAATATTTCGTAGGTCGTAGGGAGCAATCTTTCCAAATTGTTCGCCTTGATTACGCGACATATGAGGTGCTTTATGCGGTGAATGTTGGTGTCAAAATTTCATTTATGACTGTCTACAGTTTCTGGAACACATTGCTCGAGGTGCAAGAAGGCGTTCTGTTGGTAACGAATGCCGATAGAATTTCGTGGTATCGGTATAATCCAAATACGAAATTAATTGAATTACACTGGGAGTGGAAAACGGGGCAATACATCACGAGTATGACGTACTTCACAATCGATTCTACCGAATATTTGGCGGTGACAACAAATCAATCATCGCCAACCAATACTGGCTTTTACGATTTGAAAATCTTTCAGTTTATCATCCACACGAAAGAATTTTGGATTGTGCAACGTCTACCCCTACGCTTCCCCTGCCACGAAGTTGCCATAATTGATACCGGGCGCGATATTGTTTTAGCTGTACCGCAACAGAATAAGGCTTTGGTCTATACCTTTAATCCACACGCCTCCTTTTCCTCTCCGTCCGCCTCTTCTTCCTTCTCTGATCCATTACGTTATGAAGCCAGCCCGCGATTGGAATTCAAACTCTTAAGTAATTTTGCTTCAGACAGTATTCGATCCGTTTCAGCATTTAAAATGGGCGGGCGCCATTATTTGGCTCTAGGTGGTCTCCAACCAAGAATATTGTCCTACCAACAGGGTAAATTTGCGACCAATACAATTTTTGGCGAGACTTTCGGTCTTGTGGAACTATTTCTTCCCATTCCTTTAAGTACGTATCGTGACGACTTGATTCTGTTGGTGCAGCGCCGCATCGATTTTAGCACTCATTTCGTGACCATTTTGGAATCACTTATTTGGGATGGTGAGGCATTCGAGACTATAATACCGGTACCCTGTCATCAGGGATCGCATACCGCATACGGAGTCACTTGCATGCTGGACATGCATCGCGATGAAGGCCTTAAAGGTGCGGCAGTCTTGAAGCAGGATGCAAGAGTTGCTGTTCTGGTACCGCGCCACAAAGCCACTTCGGGTCTCTTTACTCTGCACACCAAAATGTTGACGGCTAATTCGGAATATAAGGATCTAGAGGACATCTATGCATTCCTTAAGGAATGGGTTCAGGAAGAAGATGAATTAATTGCGCAAGCGCAAGAATTCCTTGAGTCTGGTGGCGGCGGGCCCGATTTTGAGCTGGACGTAAAGGAATTGGAATTGGTGGAAACTCCGGAATTATTGACTTGGGCAGAAATTGGTGAAGTCTATATTAATGATTATCGTTGGACGACAGATGATTTGGCAGTTGATCTGGATCATCTTTTACTCACTATTCAACAGTTGGGGTATAATTTATTACCAACAACAGAACAAAAACAACAGCTCCAGTATCGTCAAAAACGAGAAGTTCCCCAAGACGAAGACATGCAGTTCGACACTTTGGAAGTAGATGAAGTGGTCGCTGATGACTTACTACTGGGTGCATTAAATAACGAGCAGTACTTTATCCAGGAAGGCTCTTTGGATTTCGAGGGAATACTTAATATAGATACCTTGGAAGTATTGCCCACGTTGGCTTCTCCCACGTCCAAACAAGAATCGCTAACTCTGCTCAATCTTAATCTTGATCAAATTAATGGAGTGAAATGGGAGGAATTTGAACGGGGTTTAGTTTTTCGCAACAAACCTCTAATGCTGGACGGGCTAACCGTGAAAGGAGTACGTATGGCGGTCTTAGAAGGACCAATTATTGAATAATGTTGGGTTTAATTAAAGCAACGCTTTAACTCATTGCAGGAAGTTGTTATGGAGATTGACCTAATGATTGACAAATTGAATGATTTGAGATTCCCCGATGATTTCCTATGGTCTAGCGGTCCTTCATCGACGGTGGTTCAAGCCGAGAAAATCTTTTTGGGCACTTTGTGTAAGTTTTTATACTACCGAGAAATGCTCGCAGGGCATTAAGAAGCTTCCAGAGTCTTCTAAATCAACTTTTTCATCTGGCGGTCCCTTTTACATTCTTTCTTTTTCTAGTGACCAATAATCTTGATACTGAAGGCTCTATTAATGACATTAATCCCTCGAACGCCATTACGCTATCAGAAGAACAGAACTGGACCGGTGTGGCGACTTTCCGGAAGTTAAAGGTGCTTCATTTCAACAAACCGAATAGCCATGGACGCAGTAGAGTTGCGGTCCGGGAGGAGGGAGAGGATGAAGGGGAGAATAATGAACAGGAAACCAAGGGCAAGGAAGAAGCGCATACGGAAGAAAAACAGCAAGAAGTTGTCACCAATGTCAAAGATCTGATCGAGGCAAGTGAGGTGGAAAACACTGAAAATAAAGAGACTGGAAAAGTGGAAACTGAAAACGATGAGGCGGAAGGAGAGAAAGAAACCGATAAAGAAGGAAAAGAAGAAGAGATTGATAATATCAATAAGGACGAGCTTGATACCAAGAAGATTCTCGCTGACGAGAAATTCATACGAACCGATTGCATTTTTGATCATCTCGAAATTCAAGGCACCCTTTTTCTTGCCGGAGAATACGAAAAAGGGGACTTGGCTAACACATTAACGGATATAGTTCAACGCCCTGAAGCACCAGATGAAACCGTTCACATAGAATCCCCTAAAACCTTCTCTTCCATTAAATTCCCCGTCGATTTTCGTCTGGAATCAAATTTGGTAAATGATATACCGGTGGATCAATTTATAATGTCAAACACCGAGCAAGAGCTGAACATAAACGCCTTAAACGGTAATGTTTTCTTTAATAATCTCAGCATGGGCGAGGCCGCTACGTTTGATGGAGTCAATATTTATGAACTGCATAGGAATGCTCTAAAAATCGACGAGGTTTCCAATCAAACGGTACAACTGAAGCCAAAAACGAAATTAAATTTCTTACAAAATCCTGGAATAGAAGCGGAATTTGTGGTGGGTCATTCATTAAACGGTGTAATTATTGCCAGTGATTGCCAAACTGTTCGTGAAGATTTGGTTATTAAGACAGTTAATGGAAACGTCCTGGAGGCTAATCTGATTGAAATTATAGGGGATGTAGAGGGTACAGCGCGTTTAAATGGTCACAATTTAAATAATCTCCTCGGCGCGGTTTCACCATCAACATCATCATCATCCTCTTCTTTGGATGATCCAGACATGGGACAAATTGATGGCAATATTTATATAGACGAACTTGCTTTGCAAGCATGTTTAACAACGGATAAACTTCAAGATATCGATTCTCAACATCTTATGGATTTTCTTGATGATTTGGACGATATGCCCGTCATGATCGCAGCTGGAAAAGCAGAGGTGAGCGCAATTATCGCCGGCGATATTCTAGCTCAAAAACTGAATGGAGAAGATTTTGACGAAGATATCCAGAAGACAGTTATTTGGTTGAATCGAGCGAATTACGTGAAGGCGAATCTGAAATTTGCGCAGTCGCTTTATTTAGAGGCCGATCTTAATTGCGAGGGTTTGCTTAATGATCAAAACCTTCCCGAAGTAATCCCAGACATGGTCTTTCGTAATGAGACGAATGGACCACATTTAGTCTGGGCCACTAAAAACTTCATAAACGATATTCATGTTAACGGAAATACCAAACTAGATGCTATAAATGGTCTTCGGTTTCACAGAATCGCCACAAAGAGTAAAGGGCAACGTCTCAAGGGCACCATCAAAATCAATGGAAACTTATATGTTCAATCCTTCGATGTTTCGGGCTCCTTAAATGTGAAAAATTCATTAAGAACCCTCACAGATTTGGTGAGCTATGACAGGCATTTAAGAGCATTTGTATTGCACGGCGAGGTCATTTTTAACAGATCAATGTCTTTACAAGATCTAACCGTGCTGAGGGACTTAAATGATTTTCGAAACCTTAGTGGATTTTTTGAAGAGTTAATCTACAAAGATAAGGCTTGCAGGCTGAAGGGTATGAAATCCTTTACGGGTCGCGTTAGCATCGATGGCGGATTGTACGTTCGTAATCTGAACGGCTATAACGTTTTAGCCTTGTTAAGTAACGTCGTGACCATTAACGAAATGGGAAGTGGCTGGAGGGGTAAGCAGATTATAAATTCGCCGGTAAGATTCACAGTCCCGGCCAGTATTCATGTGCTTACGGTGCAAAATGATTTCAAAAGCGACAATATAAATGGATGTGAGTTGAAATCATGGTTTGAGGATTCACTCTGGTTAGATCGTGAACAGAAAATAGATGGTAAGATAAAGAATTCTTACATTAAAACTGTGCCCCATATTTAAATTGTTGTTGTCTAAACTTTCTTAATACTTTTCTTCTTGGGTACTCCCAGAAGTTCTGCAGTTTGCTCCGGGCGCCATGGATGGTAATTCGCTTTCAGTTGATTTTTTAAATGAAGTTGAGCTGTCCCGAGTTATAACCCTTCACACACCACAAGTCATCAACGCTAGTTTCATAATACCACATCTTTATTTGGATGGTGTCCTAAGAACCGACGAGGGTCTTGTAAATGAAATTGAACTACAAGAAGAATACGAGAATACTATGATGGTACTGCCCATATATAAATGACTATACACGATGATGATGAAATAAAATCGTATCCCTTTTTCCAGATCCATGGTAACCAACATGTTTCTACGCATCTCATAATGTCGTCTTGTCGTGTCCTACGAAACCTAAAAACGAATGCACCCGTTAATCGTGATAAGGATTTAGCACAGGTAGCTACTCTTTGGGAACCGAAGAGTCTTGAGCTAAGTTCGCCGCTATTTCTATACAATATCACAGCACGACGTGTCTATACTAACGATTTGGTCTCCGGCATAGATTTGAATCAATGGCATAGGAATGCTCTTTGGTCCACCCACCAGCGTCCACGCCAGTGGATTACGGGAAACTGGATGATACACTCGTTGAACGTAAGAAATCATCACGAAAGAAAAGGGAATAAGGATGGCATTGCTAATTTAACGGAACCCCTACGCTCAGTCCGAGCCACAGAGAATTTCACAGCAAAATCAATTGGTGGGAATTATCGATATTCTGGGAAATTGGCAGAGGATAGAAATATTACGAGAATTTATTTTGTAAAATATTTGGAAGAAGCTTTTAAGTTGAGTGTACCGTCCAATGAAACGAAAAGATCGACGTTATTTTCGCTTCCTTACGACTCAAATGTGGATTATATCCTCCTCAATATCGGGTGTTATTCGTATATCTATGAATGGAATGTTAACACGTCCAACTTATCCCATACTTTCTTCGTTAAATTCGAGTCAGGTTTTGTTGATCAATTGCTTCCTCTGGAGAATGGGAAAATGTTAAACGAATCGTCGCCTCTTCGTTTAGGATTTGTCACGAATGTTTTGAGGATACGAAATAATCTAAATTGCTCTCAAAGTGGTTTAAATATCTGGACCCTAGAGGGGCTTGTGGTAAAGCATGCTAAATATTTGGGTAATAATTATTCGGCGATTTGCCAAAAACTGCCAGCTTCCTCAAATTTTCAAGCAAAACAAATAGAAGCAAAACAAATTCATGAATTCTCAGCGATAAGTTTGGATGTTGTCGATATTCAAAGCCTTCCATCTATCGAAGAAGACGAACCATTAATGAAAATTAATGTAAAGAAATACGATAGAACAAGATATGTGCAGGGAATAAAGGACTATGAAGGAATAAAGGAAGAGAAACCCAAACACGAACGAAACGAAAAATTCGATCTTCAGGAAATCGATAATACATCGATAACAGCTAGCAGCAGTGGCGACAATACCTCTTTGATCGAAATAAAACATTCTGATGTATCTCTCGAAATGGATGGCAATGGTGAACCCGATCAACTTCTGAATCAATCCTCTAAATACGAGCGTTCT
This sequence comes from Physocephala rufipes, assembly GCA_963966595.1. Taxonomy (NCBI): domain Eukaryota; kingdom Metazoa; phylum Arthropoda; class Insecta; order Diptera; family Conopidae; genus Physocephala; species Physocephala rufipes. The sequence goes on along the minus strand of OZ016504.1, from coordinate 8,758,418 downwards.
CTTTTTAGTTTCCCGACTTTATTCGCTTCAGCAGCAAACAGGCAACGTCAAGTACCGGATAAATCACAGTCACAATCAAAACCTTTACCCAAAATCGCTACCACTACCGCGGAGCATTCTATACATACATCAGCAGATTTCGAAGAGGTAGTTGAAGTCATACTAAATGATCTTAGTCAAAGTCTTGGTAGAGAGATCAACATTATACGACTTAGTATACCCGAATCTGATCTTTACGAAGTCCATCTAATGCAAGATTTCATCGATGTCATAACACAAATTCAAGATTCCGGCCGTATGACCGATATCAATTGGCAGGATCTGCAGTTACCTTCGAATCCTGCACAAGTTTTGGCTGGGCGCAGCATAATTTTTACATGGCCCGTAATAACAGAAATAGAAAAAGCTCACAGTCAGGTGGAAGAGACGAAAGGCACTATGTCAAACTATCTTGTCTTTGCCATTAAAAAAACATTACTATTGGCCATAAAAGATCTATTGAATTTAGCTTACAGACCAAGTATTTATACTGCTAACAATCACAAGGACACCTCTATTACCGCCACATACCAGTCCTCCCCTTTAAATTCCTCTGAAGAAGATGATGGTGGTATAGTAGCAATCATAATACGTTTACACAAACTACAAAATGATTTGGCTCAAATAGTGAATGGCATTAATTTGCAATTTAAAAAAGAACTTGAAACAATAGAGAAGTCTGGAACAAAGGAAGAAGGCGAAGAAGAAAGAGAAGACTCTATCAATGGGGGTTACGTAGAAATTATGCCCCTGCCCTTGGCCGATATAGCTAAAGCTAAGATGGAAGAAGAAGAAGAAGGTCATGATGACGAAGAAGAGGAAAGTCAAGAAGAGGTTTTCAATGAGAGTAGGATAGAAACGATGCCTGTGCCCTTGGTCGATACGGCTAGTTTAGCAAGAAATAGGATGGAAGAAGAAGACCATGCCGATGAAGAAGAGGAGAAAGATTTCAAAGAAGACGAAGAGGGCGAGGAAAAAGAAGGGCGGGATGAAGGTATGACAACATCGCTAGAAAGTGGAAGATATTATACCACTGAGGACGGTATCGAAATATTGACACCTCCTTTGGCCGATAATATAGAGAATGAAGCCAACCTTGGGGTAGGCGTCGTCTCTAAAAATGACGAAAGACTAAAAGGAAAAAATGCTTCTTTCGTAGAATTCGTTAAGTTAGAGTCCTTCAATACGACTACCATGAGACCACAAGACACACAAACTATTATGCAAGAACTACGCGAGGAGAACGAGAAGGACGACGCTCTTCTTAAATTAAACTGGTCTAGTGTCAAAGAATACCTGACTGAGAAGTCTCAGAATCAATTTATAACTTATTTGTCTTTACCCGATGGAGGAAGTTCTAGTAGGAAAGGAATTCTACTCGAAGTCGGCCCAGCCACAGAGTCGCATTTTTTGGTTGGATTTTTTGAGCCCGAAGCTGATTCACTTGTGGGTCAACAGCCCGGAATTTTGTTATATATTTGGGATGATAATAACGATGAGGAACAACTTCATCGCCATCTCTTTCAATCAATAAACGCTCAGAAACCTCGGGAAGTCACAACAATCCGGATAAGCGATGAAACTTTATTGGCTTTTATAGAAAATTGTTGTAAGATTCGGGTATTGGTTTATCGCGGTATTCGAGGTTTTATAGAGTTAACTGAAATCGTATTATCCCAAAGAATTTTTAGTTTGAGTGCATTAAAATTGCGAGGGAATGCCCAAAAACAGCGTAATTTCATGACCGCTAATTTAGGGGAACGTATTGTATTCTATGAAGTGGTCATGGCTGGGCAGTAAAGCCTTAGTGTGGGCCTAAGAAACGCAAGCTGTGAACATTTGGGGATTAATATAAACATATTTTTTGTCGTATATATTTAGATATATATTATATATTCAGAATATATAGGATCAATTAAATTTGTATAAGGTTTTGTTACTTAAAACTTATATTTTTTGACTCTCTTTATTTAACTTCTAATCTCTTTTTAATTCTATTTAAAAAACCTTCGCTCTTTGCTGCAACGCGATGGTTGATAACTCCTATGGTAAGAGAGTTACCAACATTTTTTAGAAATCCGACAAAGATTTTCTTATACAAATCTTAGATTAATTCATATTATATATTTACAATTTTTTTAAAAAATATTTCCTTCTCCTCTACCCTTACTCTGCTATTTATCTCGCTATACCTTCTCCAGCCGCTCTCCCTTTCCATTTTACGGCACCGATACAGGTATAAATAGTCGTGGATCTCCAATTCTTGGATTAAATCGCACTACTACTTGATCGTCCCCTTGCCCGACCTCGAGAAATGAATTCCAATCAGCCAAAAAGTAAAAACCGTTCTTCTTTTTCGGTGGTTCCGGATCCGTTTGCTGCATATTGGGATCAGGACCAAACGAATCCTCTAAATCGGCTATGGGGCCATTACGTGATCCTTCGGTAGCCGTGGATGTTTGGGTAGTAGTAGTAGTAATACTTTCCGAATCAGTGTCCAAATCAGTCTTGAAGTCGTCCTCATCCATTGAAGAAGCATTACCCAGTTTCAGACCTAAATAAATGCGTGTTGGTACATCTATATCGCCTAGGGAAGTGTCTGTAGTTGAGGGTGATATTGTTGGTGACTGTGATTGTGATGGCGACGGTGACGGTGACCGAGGCAGTGGCGACTGCGTTGTTATTGGTGGTGATGTTGGCAATGCCATTTCGCTTTTAGTTTGTCGTCTTGTTTTCGCGGTTTCCTTTGTTATCGATTTGTTGCTGGCGTCATTTTGAAGGCTTTCCAAATACTTGGCATCAGCTTTTTTTAGCAAATCGGTAGAGGAGCTCAGATTCAGGCGTTGTAGCTCTTGCAGGTTAACAATGAAACGTTGCAATTCAGCTAAATCGCGCAAATATTCCCCCGTTGGCTTCTCTTCAGAACTGAGTTTCGAGCTATTCTGGAGGGAGGAAGATATTGGTTCGGTATTTGCTAGACTTGTATCGAGCCGCCGTACACTATCCTCCGGCAAAGCCAACTGATAATTCACTTCACTAGCTTGTCCTTTAAGGTCGTCATTTTCATTCGTTGAAACTCCGGTAAATAATTGCTCGAGGGCATCGATATTCAGATCTTTTTCCTTACCATTTCGACGTTGTTCTTGTAGTCGCTCTGTCTCAGTAGGAAAAGGACTTTGTTCTGTGGAGACTCCAATCTTATTGGCTGCTCTTCGTATGGCAGCTTCAATAATTTTGGTTGCACTAAAAATCGGTACATGGACGGTACTCTCGGTCGGGGTTGTTGTCGTGCGCACTTCTTTGGGGAACACTGATTTTGGAGTTGTTAAAGAAAAGACTGCGGTATTTTGGGTCGGCGGTGGTTCCTTAGTGATATTTTCCTTGGATGTAGAAATATTTTTGGGATCGACAGCCATTGGTTCGTTGATGTCATCGAGTATTTTTTGAGAAGAATTTTTCGCTAAATTATTCGTTGAATTTTCTACACGATTAGAAGTCTTTGCATCCTGCGGAACTTCAGGAGGTTGAGTACTTACGAAAATTGAGTTTGTTGGATTTGTTGCGGTTTTTATTGTTTCTGTGCCGGGTAGCTTTGGTTCTATAGACTTAAGAACTTTTGATTCGTTTAATCGTTCTGAAGGAAGTTGTATGGAAACTTCTCTGGGAAGCTGTTTGGGAATTTCTTTGGGTAAGTCTATGGTCTGGTTTGGAGATCCAGTCTTAGTTCCGAGTTCATTCAAATCCGGTTGATAGACAGGATACTTGAAATCCACTTCCTTGTAAGGGCTTTTTATTTCCACAGAAGGAGCAGGAGGATCCTTGACCAAAGTCTTTTCTATCAGGGGTGGTTTCATATTCAAGTAAGATTTATCCACATTATCTGTTCTTAGTTGCTTTTCGTTATTGGAGCCAGAATAGAATTTTGTTGGTTTTTCTAAATCACTCCAAATATCTGTAGAGGAAGGCGGGTTGGTTGTCTTCAGTGGCCTTGCGGTCGACTGGCTCTGAAGTATTCCATTAAGTATCGTTTCGGTAGAGGTTTTTATATCTGCAGACACCAAACTTTGATGAAGCTCGGGCTGTTGCAACTGCAGCTCTTCATCTTCATCCTCCCGTTGATAATTTTCCAAAGACACTTCTGCCCCATTCATGTTCTGTACACTCTGGGTACGTATTGAAGCGGCTGTTAGTAATAGTGGTGCCACTGTAGCTGAAGCTTGGATTCGCGGCCGCGCGTTCTGGCTTGCAATAATTTTACCGTTACTGCCATTAATTTTGACACGTTCTAATTCTTTTATTTTGCTTAAAAGCTTACGCAGCTGGACGTAATCGTTGGGCGCCACATCTCGCAAGTTGAAATCATCGTAACCGGTATCGTTAGTAATATCGATCAGACGTTGTGCAAATTCTTGGGTGCGTTTTAAATCCAATTGTGAGGGTGTAGCAGCTGTTGAAGGGGTAGCGTTTTCTAAGCGTCCTATAATTTTACGCTCAGCATCCTGCATTCGATGGTACAGTTGTTGCAATTGTGCAAAATCATTAGGTGGTACGTGGTAGTCATTGGGCGTAGCTACGGTGAACGGCTGGTTTACGTTGCGGCTGATGAAGCCAGTGTTGACACTGACCGGAGCAGATGTTGGCATTGGAGCTACCGCACTATTAGAGATTCTCTGACTATTTTGGGTCTCGAGCTGTTGAACACGTTTCAGCAGTTCCTGTAATTGTTCACTCTCCAGGTTTTGTACACGTGACTTTGCCAGATTGGCCGCTATCCGCTGAGCTAAATCCTGTGTAGAGATAAGTGGCATTTGAAATATTGTTGGAACTGGTGCAGGTCTAGGTGTGGTTGTTGTCGTGGATGTGGTTGTCGTAGTTGTGGTGGTTGTACTAGGTGAGTTGGAGCGTGTTCTTGCTCGCTCAATTTGAATAAAATACTTTTGCAGCTCTTGTAGATCTCTCGGATTTAGTGTTGGTGGTTTCTTTGTTGCAGTGGTTGTGGTAGTTGAAGTGGTAGTTGGTGTTAGTTGCGTTGTGGGTGATGATACCGCTGCGGTGGTGAATGGTCTACCTCTAACTTGCTCGTAAAGGCGTTCTAAGGCAATGTCATTACTCAGCAATTTGCGTAATTGATTTAGGTCGTTGTTGTTGTAGTTAGTTAACGAGGGCATTCTGGTGGTAGCGGTGGTAGTGGGAATGGCGGCATTGCGTAGCTGCTCCAAAGCCTCTATTTGCTTCAGGACTCGCTGTAATTGCTCGAAATCAGTTTGTTGTGGAGATTTCTTGACTATATGCTGTTGTATTGCTGGGGGCTTCGGTGGTAGTTGTTGTTGCTTCTGGTATTGCTGTAGTTGTGTACCTAGACCACTCAGCCGATTATTTAGTCCCAACGTTTTTAGAAGATCTGCCGATGCTATTTGAGCCGTAGTTGTGGTTGTGGCACTTGGTACCACATCCGTACGCGGACTGCCACGTAACTTTTCCAGTTCCTGCAAATTGGTAAGCAATTTGAAAACTTCGTCTGTACCACCTTTTTGGTTTTGTTGATTGTTCGTCGAACCAAAATGTATATCATGGTTAGGATCGATGCGTCGCCGAGATTTTTTAGGTTCAGTCAATAAAGGAACTCCGTCGGGAACGAGAGACTGTCGTGACGTTGTTGGTGGTGCAGTTGTAGTGGTCTTTGCGAACACCGTAATACTAGGTGTGACTTTCATTTGAGGTGTCGAGGTCTTCAAATTTTTTGGATTTATATTCAAGCGTTCCAATTCCTGCAAATTGCTCAAAAGTTTCGACAGTTCAAGGCTGCCGCCTGGTGTACTTTTTTTTGATTTCTTGGCAGAACCCGGTGATAATTTGGTTATTGTTATTTCACTGCTTTCAACTTGTGGTTCTTTTACTTTTTTTAATTCCTTGCGCTTCCTTCCCCCGACAATTCCGAAGCGGGTCAAATAGTCTTCTACCTCCGGCTTTACACGTACTTCCTCGCCTATATTCAAAGGTTTAAAATTAGCATAAGCCTCAGGACCGATTCTGGGTGCCAAATTCTCAACTGCGACGGGGCGGTGAGCACTCTCTGCGCTATGATAATCATAGGCTTCTGATTGACGCCTATTATAAGGATTGTATGGCTGTGCTACAATACCTAATCCCTCCAGAATATCAGCAACTGGACGCACTGTTGATATTGTGGCAGGTTTGCTTCGTTTCTGCGTTGCCAGCTTAAGAAATTCCGCATTTTTTGCATTATAGTGACTGCTGAATCGATGAATCGGCTTCGGAGCTTGTTCCGGGCTCAATCCTTCGGGGCTACCGTATTCGTAAACCAAGGGTAGTTGAGTGACGGGACGCAGTTGTATAGAGGGCTCGACAGGCAGAAAAGGCATAAATTCCTCCTGAGGAATTGATTGATGCGGCGATGTTGGGTGATACGTAGTTGGACTGGGTTCGACTAAACGAATTGACGAAGATGGTTTGTAAGTGGTGGCAGCTAAATTACCGACTGGTACATTATCAAATTTTAGTGGAGTATTGGGATCTGGTGTGGAAAACTTGACAGGCTGAGGTGGCGAGTAACTATCAATGACTTTTGTAATGGGCGGTCGCGTGTATAACTCCTGCAAAGCAAATAATATAATATAATTTCTAAAACTTAGCTTCAATCATTATCTCACCTGTAAATTCTCCTCAGTGTTATTATCAGTGTTATAGGGGAGCACCAGCATAAGAGCACGCATATTTCTTGCACGCCCCAAATCACCAGCTTCCATACTCTTTCTGTACTCCTCTCGTGTGACCTTTTCGTAGAGCTCCTCGATTTCCCCTCTAGAAACAGTTTATAGGTATTTGATTAATAAAATTGTCTGATGGCGCAATATAATTACCGTGTCAGACGGGGCAGCGATGGATCTTGTGCAAGTATCTTTTGGACTTCGTCAATTGTTTCTTCGATTTGTGGTGAAAGTAGAGTGGTTTTGTCCAAATTGAATTCGTAATTGTTGTGCTGAGGACTGGGCTGAGTGATCGCGGGAATGCCGTGTAAGAGAGGCAGCAACAGAAGCAGTTGCAGCAGTTTAAAATCTAGTTTCGGTCGATGATGCATTATGGCTGAATAAAGAGATATTCGGTAAGTGTTTTGATGAACAAGTTAAAAACTTTAAAAGACAATTTTCAGAACACAAAAGTGGTTTTGGGACTTGCTAACACGTATGTTCAGTTGACACCTGTGGTTGTCTAAGTTAAATATAATAATCGAAGAAGAATTTGTTGGAATATAATACTTTACTTAAATACACTTATTATAAGAATGGGTTTTATGTATCAATGTTTCAATGATATATGAATATTACATGTCAAAATTTTTGTATATCGAAAAATATAAACTTTCTATCTAAAATAAAGTATTGAAAGCATAATCACCTATTCATAAAGGGCTACGGGCCCAGGACAATAATTTAGAGAATCGCGACTTAAAATCGTGCTTGCCAAAAACTTAGTTTGGAAATGCCTAGTATTACAACGTTTGGTATATTCGAAAATCTCGTTGGTTCTACAAACTGGCTAACATGAAGCTTTGCCATTGAAGCACAGCTAAAATTAGGTGGTCTACGGAAACACGTTACTGATTATGCTGATGCAGACAATGAATTAGATCAAGAAAAAGCAAAGTGCCGCTTAATTTTATCGGTGGATAAGTCATTATATGTCTACGTAAAAGAATATACTACAGCGAAAGCTGTATGGAAAACATTAAAAGATCTTTTTGAAATTCAGGTCTGGATAGGAATGTAGGACTAGTTAAAAAGATGTGTTCATTACAACTTGAGTTGTAGATCTACTGAAGAGTACGGTTTCCAAATCGTAGCCACATCACAAGAACTTGGATCAATTGGGTTTATGGTAAATGATGAATGGTTAGATTGTTTGTTGACAATTTTCACAGAAGGAAACACTGACAAGGCAAATTTTTTAATTGTAATGGCTTTGGATATCTTGCTGCTGAATGCCCCACCAAGAAAAATAAAGATAGAAATAACCAAGAATTCTGGAAAAAGGAAAAAGACTTGAGAAAAGACTCTTCCCTCTTCGCTGCGCTTTCAGCAAAACTGAATTCGATTAGTAATAACTGGTACGTTGACGGCGGAGCAACGACTCACATGACAATGGATGAAATTTTAATTAAGAATCCGAAGCAGTAAAATAATGAAGTCAAAATTACAGACGATAACATTTTGAAAGCGAAATCTAGAAGTGATATTCATCTTTGCGTCATTAACCATAGAGATCTAAACAAAGTTCCAGTTCAAAATGTTTTGTATGTACTTAACGTTGCCGAAAAATTTACTCTCAGTAGGACAAATGGTAAATAAGAGTAACAGGATTATATCTGACCAAGCTGGATGTAAAATATTCAATGATAAAAATCAACTTCTCGCCACTGTTTCAAGTGTAAATGGAATGTGTAAGCTAGACACGGCCATACCTGACGAAGTTCTTATAGTCAAAGTGGCTGATACGATTCAAAAATGGTAAAAAATCGGTCACTTGAACGAACAAGGTTTAAAAATGTTAAAGAATGTTTTTGTAACTGGAATGGAATACAAGGAAAATGTTGTACCAACAACTTTTTGTGAAGCCTGTGCTAAAGGAAACATATACGAGGAAGTTTCTCTAGTGTAGGAAATACAGCTGAAGGTATCTTCGATATTGTTCATTCGGATATATGTGGATCCATGGAAATAAAATCTTTAGGTGGGAGTAGATATTTCTGCATTTTTGTCGATGATTTCACTCGAAAGGCTTTTGTTTATTTTATGAAAAAAATACGAAGTACTCGAAAAATTTAAGGAGTTCAAAAATATGACTGAAACTCAAACTCTAGAAGAAGCGGAATGTAATTTATATAAAAATATATGGATGTTTCGCAATGGCTTTCATACCAAAGCAGAAAAGACAGAAATGGGATCCAAAATCAAAAAGTTGCATCTTCGTTGGATATGGTAAACCTTCAAATGGGTATCGTCTTTATGACATTGAAAGTAAGCAAAGCGTGATCTGAAGAGATGTGAAGATCGAAGAAAACACGAAGGTTATTCAAAACTAGGAAAATCTGAAAACAATTTTTATTTCTTTCAATATCCTAACATTCATGTAGAAAAATTTCAAAATGATTTAGAGAATTATTTATAAAATCATTTAGAAGATTCATAGCTTGAACACATAGAAATTACTGTTTCTGCCGGCAGTAACAGCATTTCAGCATTGAACACATAGACTTCTCGGGCAGAAGGCAGTAAATGTCAAAATGCTTTACAAAATGTAAACAAGAAGTTTGTGTGAGAACATTCCGTTCATACAGTTCAAATATGAAACAAAAACAAAAACAAAATAAGAAGAACAAGGGTAGCAGACGGCAGTAAAATTAGAAATTTTCAATCTATTACCTGGCAGTAACTGCTTTTACTGCCCGACAGAAATAATTTTTTTCTCACTTCCCATAAGAGCCAATGTAAATTTTGACATTTCTGCTACTGCCGGCAGAAACAGTAATTTCTATGTGTTCAAGCTATCATATTCCAGTTCACTATCATTTAACTCTTAAACAGCGATAGCGATAACAACCCAGATGCGAAAATTGCAGGAATCTCGGTATTAAGGCGAAGTGAACGAGTTGCAAAAAAGTAACCAAAAAGCTGGATTGGTCCGAACAACCAACTGTTAAAGCTTATAAATAAAGCTGTTCTGTCCGAAGATGAGCCAAACACAATTGATGAAGCTTTATATGGTAAAGACAAGTTTAAATGGAAAGAAGCCATTGATAGTGATTTAAATTCATTGACAGAAAATTAAACGTGGGTCTCTGTGCCAAAATCACAAAACAAGAGGAACAAGAGGAAGAACCAAATGATATCATTCGATATAAGGCCAGGCTTGTGGTCGAAGGATATACACAGTGTAAAGTATAGACTATGAGGAAACGCTTTCCCATTGGGGTAGAATCTGTCGGATTCACATATGTCGGATATTTATTTGCTTTCTCTGCACTAGAAATTGAACAAATGGATGTTGTGACTGCATTTTTACAAGGTGATCTTACAGAGCATATATATGTTGACCCACCATCAGTCATACAGGTGTCGAAAGGAAGCGTTCTAAAACTAAAAAAATTTGCTCTATGGGCTAAAACGAGCGAGTTTAGTGTGGAATCAGAAGCTGAATTCGGCATTCCAAATATATGGATTAACTCGTTCAAAAGTTGATCCGTGTATATATTATCACATCAAGGATAACAAAATTACTTACTTAACATTATATGTAGACGTCATGTTATTGTTAAGCAATGGCAGAAAGAATAAAGAGGAATTGAAATCAACACTAATGCTTGATTTTAAAAAGAAATTTTTGGAAAGTGCTAAACAAATTCTTGGTATGAGAATAACAAGAAAAGAATAAAATATATATTTTGACCAAGAGGGTTATATAATTTCAATGATCAAAAGACAAAACATGGAAAATTGCGACCCGATATCAACTCCATTTTACATTAATGTAAAATTAGAAAAATCAAAATCTGTTCATCCGTGGATAAAGGGCGTTCCTTACCAGCAAGCTATTGGAAGTTTGTCATTTGCAGCACAGTACACATGCCCAATATTTCACAAGCAAATAAATCTTTAAACAAATTCAATAACAATCCCGAAAAATTCATTGGAGCGCCGTGAAAAGAATATTTCGATATCTTAAAGGGACAGCTGTTTGGAGGTTGAGATTTTCGGCATCAGGTAATAAGGAATAAGATCATATTCAGATTCAGATTGGGCTAATGACAAAGAAGACCGTCGATCAATTACCGAATATATTAACTTTATTCAAAAGTGGTGCAGTTTCTTGGAACAACAACCTACTGTGGCTTTATCAACAACGGAGGCAGAATATATGTCTTCATTATCTGCAGCACGGGGATTTATATAGCGAAAAGAAACTGATGTAAATTTTAATTGCAAGCAACCAACAAAAATTTACAGTGATTATCATTTGACTTTGAATGATGCATATCATCCGAAAACAATGCATATTGATGTACGTCACAATTTTATAAGAGAACGCAGGAAAAAATGAAATAATATTTATTTTGCGGAGTATCGACTAATGCTAGCAGATTTTTTGATAAAACCAGTTTTTTCTGATGAACATATATATTTTTCAGCACAAATTAGTTTGCAGAATATATAAATACAATTCGAGTGGGGGTGTTGGAATATAGTACTTTACTTAAATACATTTATTATACGAATTGTTTTTATGAATCAATTGTTCAATGATATATGAATATTATATGGAATAATTATTGTGTATCGAAAAATATAAATTTTTAAATTATATTTTTAAAAATATAAATTATATTTTTAAAAATATAATATATTTTTAAAAATATAAATTTTCTAAATTAAACTATTGAAGGCATAATCACTTATTCATAAAAGGATTCTGTTCTAAAAAACAATAAATTGTAATAATTTTGAGGTCTAGGGGGGGTTATTGCAAACACAAACATGTCTGTTTCGATCTTTATAGTATTATAAGAGCTGTTATTTTCTGTTCAAAAAAAGCTTATGAAACCCATTCACAACTCATTTGAAAATTGATGGATCTTTTGGGATTTCTTTGAACCTCGAAATATTTATTCTCGGATATTGATTTTCTGTTCTTACGTCTTTGGTACCGTTCCATTAATTGCGAGTATGTTGTGATCGATTCTGTATAAATTTCCAAAACCACTCGCACGCAATAAACTTTTTTATTGATTAAAACGCAAACGTAAATGCAAGCAGTTTAGAACGTGCTTCGTTGCAAAATCCTTGATGCAGGGAACCGGTTTCGTGAGCTGCTTTCGGTAAATGCAACAATTTAGTCGGGCTTGAACTAAGTTTTAGAAGTTCATGGTTTTGCGATTAGTGGACAACCTTTAATTAAATTAGACGAGAAACATGTTGCAGAGCCGATGCAGCATTACGAAAAAGTTGACGTCCTCGACACAAAAACATTTTATTTATTCGAACTAACGTCAATCTAATTAAAAGATACAGATTTATGACTTTAGTAATGACGAGTAAATAAAAGTTTAACATTTTTTCTTAAAGAAAATTGAAATTTTACAAAATATCTTAAATACTTGACAACCTAGAAAAACAGAAAAAATTCCCAATTGTCAATTTGACTGTATCAATAGTTTTTAGACTGTAATAAAATCTTCAGATTTTATTTCATTTTAAATTCGAATTACTTTTTTTTTACTTTTTTTCGGATTACGAAAGCGATACCGAAGCTTTTCTGAATCTTTTTATATTTTCACACTATATTACCGGCGCCATCTTAGCCTCCTAGTCGCCTATTGAATGACTGCCACGTACATCGAGTGGGATCGCTATGGGAATCTTGCTATACGCGATATCGTCCCAAAATGGCATAAGCGCATCGCTGAATTTATGCTGGAAAATCATTTCAAAAGGGATCGCATTTACAACATTCTTCGTATACCGGAGGAGGAGGGTAGTGGTGACGACTATTTATTTTTTGTAAATCATGTGCTAAAGAACGAATGCAGCATTGTTGCCATCGATGAGCACACCAATACAATTCGTGCGGTAGCATTACTCAAATGGATGACGAAAGCTTGGCGCTCATGGTGAGTGCATTTTCATGGTGAGGCAAGGTTGTTCAAACGGAGCTGATTTCTTGGTTGCAATAGATCAATTTATCGTTGAGAATAACGTCTTAATTTCTGTTCCAATTCTGTCGCAATTTCTGTCGAAATTAAAAAAAATGCGCCCTCGTTCACTGTTTTTGTCTACCTTTATCTTTTCCTCGTTCACTGTCTTTGCAACTACAAATTGGTATCACGTTCTCCTTTTCGATTTAGCTAGCACGCATTGTAGTAAGATAGTGGCATGGTTTGATACTCGAGTTAAAATATTGTCATGTTATTGCTTTGAGTTTCATCTCATTTTATAAGCTGTAACGCTCACGTCCGGGTCATTGTCCGGCATACCAAGATTTTCATTTGATTCTTTTCCTGTCTCCAAAGCATTAAACTTCATTCCCACCTTGGTAGGTTCCCATTTAGCCCAAAAACGTTGCAGGAATGTTGTTTAGAACCTTCCATCGCTGCATTTTTCTAATCTCGTCTTGGTTCGGAAAGTGCAGTTTCTTTTTCCGTCACCATAATCATGTATTTCTTTCTCATTCAGGATTGAAATGCTCGAACTTATGAGGAATTCCAAATTTGGACTTATACTTAACTTATGGTATAGTATTTCGGTCGATTATCATAATCAGAACTCAGACGTATCCAGTGACAGTTTACATATTTTCGAATATTACTTTGACGAGGAATTGCTTAGCGAAGTGGATTTTATGGAGAAGTTCTTTAATGCCATCTGCCAGGTTGGCCGTCACATGAAAATGCCACGTGTCACAGCTATAGCGCTCTCTAAGTTGGAGAAACGTAGACTAGTAAATGTCAACTTCGTCAAGTTGTGCCATCTTATTTTCGCCATGTATCTAACACCCCAACGTACTCGCCCATTTGATATACTTCGCGATCATGGCGAACAATTGGGTTGGATGTTTGAGAAGAAACTGGATCCATTAACACCCTATGATGAAATTACGCTCCACCATAATAAGAATGAGGTCACCCAGTCTCAGCATCAAGCGGTAGAGATGTCCGAAAGAATAACGGATAAAGAAACTCAAGAAGCAGCGGACAAACGAAGAGATAGTGAATGAACAGTTTTCTTAAAAAATATATATATAATTTATGAAATTAATATAATCTGAAATCGATTATGATGAAAATGTATTTAAACCAGTGCTCGAAAATAACACTTATTTTCAAAACTTTTATTTAAAAGTAAACTTTTAACTTTTATTTTTAAAAGTAAAAGTTAAGAGTTAACTTTTACTTTTAAAAATAAAAGTAAAAGTTTAGTTTTGATTTTTACTTTTATTTATAAAAGTAAAAGTTTACTTTTAACTTTTACTTTTATAAATAAAAGTTAAAAGTTTACTTTTACTTTTATTTCAAAAGTTTTTTAATAAGAGTTATTTAAGACTTTCGTAATAAAAGTCTTTTTTGATGAGGTGGTCAATACGAACTAACATTGAGCTACGATATGATGAAAAGAATGGATCTTAGTTGGTGGTTGGAAGATGCAAATATATAGAAAAGATTGAGAAATAGATTTTTTACATAGTTGGAAAAGGGCGGGGGCAACTCAATACCGCCAAAGGGGCGTTTCTTACGAACAAATGATTGCATCAATCGGTAGCAAATGTCGCGAAACGGATATAAAACCAGGTGGGAGGGGGAATGTCCGCCCCAAAAGGGCGTAATGAGCGGTTTTTGCCAAAAAACTACTTTGCGCTAATCGATAACAAATATCATGAAGCAGGCGTGGACTCCCCAAAATGAGCGGAAGGGGGTTTTTCAATACCCAAGTATTAAGTATTTTTGTTATGAACTTTCAAAAGACCGTTCGTTCTTTCTGACCTTCTTTTCTTTCATTCAAACTGTCTTTTTTTTTGTTATTTCTATTGATGCGTATGTTCATTGATACGGCATACAGTCTATTATGTATATGTGCCGATTTGTTCGTTGAAGATTAGAAGTATGGTCTTCGAAAGAATACTTACGACAGTGCCAACAATCTTTAATTACCTTTGTTGTATGAAATTATTATATTCAGCATGAGATTTTCTCTGCATGCATTTTTTCAACAATTGATCCGATACATTTCAAACAATGATATCCGATACATTGCAACAAGGACCTCATATTTACCTGCGTATGCGTATGGGTTTTCCCGTCCATTTATCAAATGAAAGGGTTTAATTTTCACGATGAACACTTCATGTTCATACGATCTAAGTGCGGGCATTTATTACCCTCTGTATGCATTGGCACCGTTTGGAAATGCAATAAAATTATCAAAACGGTCCAGAAAAAATTGTTCGCTGCTACAGACAACGGGTTGACCTGTTGCAAAACTACTTCAAATTCAAAGTAATTAATGATCGTTGGCACTGTCGTGAGCATTCTTCCGAAAACCGTACTTCCAATCATCAATGAACAAATCGGCACATATACATAACAGACTGCTTGGCATATAAAAGAACATACGCATCCATAGAAATAACAGAAAAAAAGAGAGACAGTTTGAAAAAAGAAAAGAAGAGGGTCAGAAAGAACGAACGGTCTTTTAAAAATTCATAACAAAAATACTTAACACTTGGGTCTTGAAAAACCCCTTCCGTGCCTTGTGTGCGCCCACGACCACCTTATACCGTGTTCCAAGCCCATTTCATGACATTTGGTATCGATTGGCGCAATGTAGTTTTTTGTCAAAAACCGCCCAATACGCCTTTTTGGGGCGGCCACTCCCCCTCCGACCTGGTTTTATATCCGTTTCGCGACATTTACCATCGCTTTTCATAAGACACGCCCCTTTGGCGGTATTGAGTGAATGTCCACTTCCCATTAGTAAAAAATATATTTCTCAATATTTTCTATATATTTGCATCTTCCAACCACCAACTAAGATCCATTATTTTCATCATATCGTAGCTCAATGTTAGTTCGTATTGACCACCATCCACCTCATCAAAAAATACTTTTATTACGAAAAAGTCTTAAATAACTCTTATTAAAAAACTATTAAAATAAGAGTCATTGAATAATTCTCATCGAAAAACTTTTAAAATGAAAGTCATCGAATAACTCTTATCGAAAAACTTTTAAAATGAAAGTCTTCGAATAACTCTCATCGAAAAACTCTTAAAATGCAAGTCATCGGATAACTTTTATCCAAAAACTTTTAAAATAAACTTTTTTTAAAAACTTTTGTTATAAAAGTCATAAAAGTTTCGACCTCTGATTTGAACTATTCGGTTTTATGGGCAGGGCCATACATGAGCAGATCTGTCAACCCTTCCGCTCCTTTAAAAATTTGAAATGTGATTTTTAGCTTTACAGAGTTGATTTAATTTATTTGAAGATCCGAATGATATTACTTGCAAATCGAATACCTCTCTAGGGAAATGAAGCGTAGCAGGCCACGGTGATATTTCCTGTCAATGTTTGAGAATCGCTGCAATATTTAATAAAATTTGTAAAGCTGTTAAATTTTATTTTGCGCATCGGTTCGGTAAATTTTTACCACAGTTTTGATCGCTAATTTCATTAATATTTCTCTTATTATTAACCATATTTAGCAATATTTAAAATGAGAGGATTACGTAATATAACTACATCAGTCAAAATAGTTTAAATTGTGTACGTGTATTTGTGTGTGTGTGTTTTGCTCTTAGAAAGATCGAATGTGTTTTTATGGAATAATTTTTTTATTTTATGTTCAAGTATTTCTTGCACGCGTTTTGCTGAGATTAATTAATTTCTATTTTTTAATTCCAAATATGCTAGATTACGTTGTACGACCTTGTTTAATTTTTCTTATTTGAAAGCTTTATTTTTACGATAAATAGAAAAACTGTGTCTCTGTAACACTGATAACATTAACTGAAGACTGTAATTTTCATTAGTGTCCAGCAAAGGAAACTATGCTGCTTGATTCAATCTTTCAATAAATAATGAACTTCTCAAAAATTACTATAAATTATTCGATAGCAGCCCATTAAAACTGATGTGTCCCATAGTATCGTCCACTTATAAATTCGATTATATGTAAAAATTAAATTAAAATTGTATGAATAATTCATACCACTGAATATATTACATAAATAGATATAAAATATAAAATTGTCATACATATTGGTCGAATCTAACAAACCAGTTGAAGTTAATCAGTCGCACCCGAATGCATTAACGACTTTTAAATGTATTAACTTAAAACATGAAAAATGAAAAATTGTATTGATTTATTAAATTAAATTATTTAGTACACCCATTTCCCATAGTATCCCCCTGTATTCCCAATATTCTTCGCCCTTCACTTTTTGTAGTCCCAAATTCTTAAGAGGTTCTTTCTTTCTCATTTCAATTTTATAATTGTTATGTAATTTTAATTAATATTTGCAAAATAATATAATCTCTATACCGCACTCTCAGTGTGTAATAAAGCCTCCATCTAAAAATTATTTTTTTAGAAGAGGTGATTTTGAGCAAAAGTATATATATTTTTCAACACCGGCCACATCTCCTTAAACGCGTTCCAAATGGAATAACAGAGCTAATGAATATAGTCCTCACCCAAAATGTAAGATATAAAAAATGGGAGGTAGGGTATAAAAATTGGGTAAATTATTTACCTGCAATTGAAAGGATTGGTGTACAAACATTTTCAAAATTGAAGCATAATGACCCCAAATTTTCTTTTTCTATATGTATTTAAACTTAACTGAACCCCAACTGGCCAAGCTTAACTCAAACCCTGGCGGCGCCAACCTCAGATAAATACGAAAAGCTTATTCCTCTTACGCTAGCAACGCCCATTTCGCCCTTACAGCGTATTAATCTTTGTTCTAATACCGGGCGTGAAATGATCACCACCCCTCCATAAAAATCCGGAACATATATATTATGGGCGACATTCTGGTTTGTGCTTTATACCCGAGTTGGGATATATACCCATAGGCGCTGGAGTCGTGGCTGCTACTGGAATGATAACTACCGAAATGTCGACAACAGGGTAGGTAAGTAGCAAAGCTAATATTATCTACTAAGTCAGAGAGGTGACATGGTCATGGTCACGTAGTCGTTCCCTTCTCAAATTTTGACAGTATGACAACCGATTTAACAATGTTGCCCGCAATTTTCCCTGGAGGTTCCACGATTAGTGCATCAATTAACGAGTACATGTTTAGGTAGACAGTAAAGCAGGAGAGTATGTTATATCTTGCTAAATGCTAAATCATGAATTGGGTTAGGATTACTAACCAACATGAGATATGAGCCGTGTGCACGATTTTATTTAGATAACAGAGGTTAAGAGGACCAAGTCATCTTCCTGGGAAAACATCTGAAAGATGTCCACCTTTCAAAACGCACAGAAATAATCCTTGGATGTTACTTAAGTGGGACAGATAAAGGTAATTTCAGCTCCAAAGACAATGTGAAATGTGCTATTACATCATTAAATTCGATGTAAATTATTACATTTAAAGTTCACGCACATATACACAGGATTTAAATATGTATTGCAACATCGGCAACGTCTAAATTGTATTCATCCTAAAATCAGGAGAGCGCAGCCATATAAATCTGAACGATTGTTAAACAATAAGCCTAAATATTTCTTCTGGAAAAGTGCGGTCATAAGGGGGAAACTTGACAGCACGATCGCCCAGGCAGCGTGTATATATGAGGACAGAGTCGGTGGAGACAGCTTTACACACGATTGTCACAGATTTCTGCCTTGTGCTTTACGTGTACGCCTACCATGATTGGTTTAAGTACACGGCGGGCCATCCCGCACGGGGTTGCAAGTACGAACTCTGTGAACGTACCTTTTTACTTTATAGCGACAACCGGCGCCCATTTTGCTTACGGTAGCCAACCGTAGCTTTGACATGTACCTGTGGAAGCCTGTGTGTGGCAGGACATTCCTCACAGGTTACTATTGCGGCACTATCTAAAGCCTTATGCAGGTGGGGACACTCACCGGCATATGAGTTGACGGAGGTCTGCCTCCTCGCGCAACTCTCGCGGAGACTCAGGGTCTCTACCCGCGTATTTTTGGGTGGCAACCACAGCCACCACGAAGCTCCCACTAGGGGGCCTACCCACGATGTACTATCTTTGTGGGCTTTATATTTAGCGGGGTTGGAAAGACCCCTATACATCGTGCATCACCCGTGGCACCAATTTATCGCCTTTGGTAAGGCTTCGGAACTAGCCAAGTCTAGTCCGTGGCTAGTGAACCAAAACAGACCTGATCAGTCACTGCCATTTTGTTGCCCACACCGCAACGGGACTGGCACCCGAACACGATTGTCACAGTAATTGCGAAAGCCTTAGAAGCCTTAGGAATGAAGATGAAGCCCTGAGGTTAATTTCTAGAAAGGTAGGGCGCTTCCAATACTCGCCGGTAGTTCAATTTCCTCTCTTCTATGTAATAATTAATTGCGGATTTGAGGTAATTTTACAAAATATTAATTATTTTTGTCTTTTAATATGCTTTTCAATTTAAATAATAGCACAAGTTAATCCTGGATATAGCATTCGGAGTTATCTACATATATGATCCACTTATGAATTATAAGCAATACTGCAGACAAACGAACAATTCGTCGCCATAAAAGCTTAGTTTTCTGTTCCTAAACAAAACACGTTTCTGATTTTAAAGAAAATTAAGCTAACCTAAGGCAATAAGTTGGTCTTATAAACTGAAGCACAGATTATGTTAAATTTTAAGCTCATATTACGGAAATCAAAATGTGACAAAAATATGATCTACGAACAGAGCCTTATTAAATATTAAATATAAACTTCAATCTTATTTCAAATTCTTTAATTTTAAATTAATCTCCAATTAATTTTTGCCTTGATTAAAATCTTTATCAGTTCTCCTTGGTTTAAAGCATTCCACGTTGTAAATCCTTTCAAAACCTACTCGACAACAATTAAAATTAATTGGGGATGTGAAAACGAAAAAACCTCATCCGTCTATCAATCAAATTTTTAGTCGCGAAATTAGGGAAAATAAAACGCGCGCCGTTTGCAAGCTCTTATATGGGTACGTGCTCAAGATTTGTAGGTGCTGAACATTTAAATCAAACAAATTATAAGATTATTGCGTTTTTGCCCTCAACTATCATTTTTATGTGACCACGACAGTAGAGATCATCGATGATTTTTTCCAAGTTATTAAGACCGTCGGTACAGCTTCCTAAATTATTGTACTATAAATTTATTTACTCCAACAATAATTGAATAATTTAATTTAGTATTGGTTTAAGTTTCTGCTTCCGCATTCTGAAGAGGTCCATGTTCCTTGTTCCGAGCTTCAAAATATAATAGTTAGGCTGTAATGGTTACCTTCTATAGCATATCTTAAATTAAGCCTTTGGTAATAATTTATTAATAAGTTTAAAACTAACTGAACTGACTGGACTAAATAAATAACTGTTTTCAGCTTTTTGTAGATTTTGTTGTAGTTGGGTTTTTGCTCCCCTAAATTCTGTAATGTCTAATAATTACAATTAAATCGTTATTATCTTATATGCAATTGAGGAAACATTTTACATTTTTTTGAAAACCTTAATTGATTTAAAATGCAAGACTTTTATGTGATCCATTCAGTTTTGACATAGACTTTTTGTCTTCGAGTTATTAATGGTTTTTGTACATATCAAATTCTTCAAATGTTCTCTTTCTCCACCTTCTAAAAGCTTCAATATATCTTCGTGGTTGTTTAAGGAATTTGAGTTCATACAAACGTACAAAATCATGGATCCTTCTATTTGCGTCTTCTTCAAAGCATACCAATAAACTACAAATAAAATACAACTTAATGCGTCAATTTTAATCACTCTGGCTAAAATTACTAAAATATGGAATTATTAAAAATTTGAAAGGATTGAAATTTTAACTACTATTTTCGCAAATTGTCCAGATCCATGGAGTTCGCATGATAATAAAGACGGCGCTAATTGCATTTCTAAGCGAAAGTTATTAAAAATAATTTAGATATATTAAAAAGAAAATTATAAATATCCGACACAAAACCGAGACAACCAACTTTCAAAAGAAAGTGAATAATGGTTTAAAAAATTTTGTATGACTTCCTCAATTTGAATAAGCAACAACAACCAAAACAACACCGATAAAAGAAACAAACATTTAATTGTCATCTAATTAAGTTAAATGCTGGCGACAACGGCTTCATGCGTTCATTTTGTGGGTAAGGAATTATTCCAGTTCAGTCTATCTCTCTTTGACATTAATTAAAAAATTTACTTTATAAGAAAATGAGTTTGTAACAAAATTATGAAGTAATATGAATTAAAAAGAAAATTTATATCACGAAAGAAAAACACATGCCGTTTCTTAATTTAAATAATTGAAATTATTCAAAAACAAACAGTAACAAAAAATGTAACTACATTTTCTGACTTTATAGACTCAATTTACTGATGTTGTTGTTATTATTTATACACGTTATGTTTTGGCACGCGCGCTCTTGCAACTTCTGTTCGGTAACCGTGGAGTGTTTTTTGCTATTTGACACGCTTCATACACACGACCATCAACAATTGTTAGTAGTACTCGTTTATTTGTTGTTGTTGTTGATGTTGTTGTTATTTCAGTCTGTGTCGTTACCTTTATGGGCATTATTAATATTGCTGTTGCTGGAGTGATCTTCTTCTTCTTCTTATGACTATTATTTAAGTTTATTTTTTAACATCGTTGACAACATCGACGTTTACTGCAAAGGTTTGTCGTTACTTTATTTTTATTATTTTTATTTATTATTATTTTTGGTTTGTGAAGCATAAGAGACCAAATAATTTTTGACAGTTTGACCGTTTTTCAATCCTTGAAAAAGACTCAATCGAATTGGGACAATTGGGATCGCGCTCGAGATCAAATTAAAAGACAACCATCTCGTGCAAACAGTACAAGCCTCTATTTGTGTGATAACTATGTCGAGAGGAGACAACATCTTTTAGTTGAAACGATTACATTCACAAATTCTAGGCTAAAGATATTAAAAGATTCCAAAATATTTACGTGCAATTAAAGCAATAAACAACTAATTACATTATGCCATCGTCATCGTTACATTATGTCATTATACTATCACACGTTAGATATATAAAAAATATTAAAAATATTATTTTCCAATAGTCGCAAATTAAATCGTCGCAAATTTTCCAATAGTCGCAAATTATCGTTAGTTTTATCATTAAACATTTTTTATCTTTACGTCGTTTAAACGCGTTTCTTCGCATTTGGGAAATAACTCAGTTGCGATTATTGTAATCATCAGTTGCCCGGCTATAATTATATGTATCGGCTTTTAAAAGCTTATTTCTTATTTCCATGTACTTTACATTATATTTCTCTTACATTGTTGTATTTTATTTTTACTTTTTCTCGAATTAAATTTTATAACTCTTACTAATTATAACCTCTTGTTTCATTCATTCTGCATAACTATTTTCTTATATAATTAAAACATCTATAATGTTGTAGCTTATGCTTCGTTATTCAGTCATTTATGTTCGGTGATGCGTTTAAACAATGATGGACATAATTTATGGAAGGGACTCATTTATGAAAGACATTATTAATTGTAATAATCATCATTAAAAAAATTATCTGTAAAAAGTATTTCAATGCGGGATTAATTTAACAAATATGGAATTAATATAATTTGCGAGAATAATTTTAAAATTATTTTACAGTCACTTAGACTATACGGTGGTAAAATGTAATAATAATGTTTCTAAAAAACTTAATTTTCCTCCAATTGAAAATACATTTTTGGAATTCTAAGAAATTTATTTAAATTAAATTAAATCAAAATTGATTTGAATTTTAAAATTAAATTTCTAGATAAATTGCATGCTGAATTTACTAATATTTTACTAATATTCCATTTTCTATTTTTTAAATATTTTAGAACCTTTTGGTTCCGAAGTATTAAAGGTCTCGAATTATATATTTTATTTTAGACATGCTAGAGCAATTAAAAAATAATAATCTTCAATTAAATTTTACTTTTATTTAGTTCTAATTATGGTCAACGATCATCATCAGTTAATTTTCTAGCCTTATTAAGAATTTCCTTACGATATTTAGATATTAGGACAATGTCAAAAAAATGAGGAAATTAATTCTATAAAACTAATCTAATCTAAGGAAATTAACCTAAGGAAATTTTTTAAATTTACACTTTTTTAAAAATTACATGCTTTTATATTATTTCTTAAATGAAATTTTCAAAGGAAAAATATTGTCAAGAAATTTGTATGTAAGTCAGTAAGTAAAATTCATGTTGTCACGTTTATTTTGAAGAGCAGAATATGTTATTCTATTTACAAAAAATCTATTTACAAAATTATTAAAATTTTTGGCTTAAATTTGCTTAAATTAATCAAAACTAAGTGAACGGAAAACCTCAATAAACTCTGTGTTGCATTCAATATTACATTATTATTATAAAATTAAAAAAACGATAAACTTTGTACATTTTGCAAAAGATCTGTAAAATTAAATCTAAAGAAAAATTAAAAAATATTTGAAATGTCTTTGGTAATTATTATTTGTGATTTCAGTTTTAGATTATTTTAGGAAAATGTGAAAATTAAAAAAGAAGATTATAATTTTCAGAAATGCTAACATTTCCTACCAAAAATGAACAATTTAAATGAAACGAATTATGTAATCAATGAAATCTATTTTGAAGGTCCCGAGCACAATAATAATTTCTACATAAAATTTTCAAAATTATTTTTTTTTAAATTATAGGGCTAAAAAATGAAAAGAATTAATAACTAAAGTTTCTAATTGAAACTAATATTATTTTCTAATAATACTTTTGATAAAATTCTTTTATTTTTCACTAACATTTTCCAATAACATTTTAGTATTTTTTTAATAAAACTGTTACATACTTTATAAATATTTGTATTAATTTAAAATATATATATATATATATATATATATATATATATATATATATATATATATATATATATATATATATATATATATATATATATATATATATATATATATATATATATATATATATATATATATATATATATATATATATATATATATATATATATATATATATATATATATATATATATATATATATATATATATATATATATATATATATATATATATATATATATATATATATATATATATATATATATATATATATATATATATATATATATATATATATATATATATATATATATATATATATATATATATATATATATATATATATATATATATATATATATATATATATATATATATATATATATATATATATATATATATATATATATATATATATATATATATATATATATATATATATATATATATATATATATATATATATATATATATATATATATATATATATATATATATATATATATATATATATATATATATATATATATATATATATATATATATATATATATATATATATATATATATATATATATATATATATATATATATATATATATATATATATATATATATATATATATATATATATTTTATAAAATTATAATTTGTTAAAATTTATTTATAAATTAATAAATGACACATAAGAAATAATTGAATATCCTAATAATAGTTCTAAACCCCTTTGAGGGTTTTTAGTTTTTTTTTACTTTAAAATTTAGGACAAATTACATGTACCGTATTAGGAAATCAATCAGAGTTATTTTGAAGGTCGAAGGCGCGTATTTTACCTGTTACCAATTAAAACATATCTCAAAATTACCTTTTAAATGATATATTATTTGACTCGATCTTAATTATATATTTAATTATGAAATGTTAAGCTCGAATTATGCAATTATTTAATAACTATGTATATTTATAACATGAATACATGAAATATCGTGAGCCGAAAAGATCAAAGCGCATGTAGATGTAGGATGACCTTCCCAAAAGCAACACGCTATCCGATTTTAGTTGTGTTTAGAGATATAAAGAAATTAAATTCTGAAGCGCTCGTAAGGGTAATTTCATAATGAGTTCACATCGCCAAGGCTGAATGAAATAATTGTTATAAAAAAGGTTAAAAAATCCATAATTACAAGGTCTTATGCTATTCCTTCAAGAAAGTCCTCTTCTCTAAGATCCTCTGAGAGGGGAAACTCCATCAAAAGAAAAAAGCAAAGGGTTCATCCCTGTTCATCCTTTCTCACTATAACTTATTTTCACTTTTTTCCAATAACCAATTTACTCTTCCTGTCATTAAGTAAGCCTTTTTCTTTAACAGAACTTACTCGATTATTTCATTAAAGTAATTAAATTTTTTATTAAATTTAATTTTATAATATCTCTTTCCTGTCTGTTTTCCAATTCTTATAACTCTTACTGCGGAAACAAAATTAATTACAGTTTGTCCATCTTCTCCCCTCTCTCCTTCTCTCACTATATCAGCCTTGTAAATAAATCTTTCATCAGCTCTTAATCCATAATAGCGTCTCGTTCAAATAATAATCTTCGCTTTTACTTGTTTCAAAATAACTCGTTTTTTTGTGAGTTTGTTTCTTAAGTCTTCAGTTTTCAATCAATTTCAACAACTCTAAAATAACTGATATTGATAATGATGTTGCGTTACGTGTTAATGATGATAAAGACGGTTATCGAGTGAACCAACGTGTTGTTTAGGGGACTAGTAATTTATCCTACTAAATTTCCTATAAACAAATTATCATTGTATCGAAAAACTTTCGCGGCTCGGAGAATAGAGCCGATTAACCTGGCTATTATTTTAAAATAGCATTAAACAGATTCAACGAATTTCAGGAACATGGTTTCGGCACTTATTGCGAGACTTTAATGTAAACTTTTCTCTGTTGTTACCGTGTTAAGTGTTGTCACCCTTTTTGTACGTTTGTACTTGTACTTGTACTTGCTTGAGCGTTTTTTTAAGGAATAAATAACAATATTCCTTTCGAAAATATTTATATTTAAGGAATAATTGTCGCCAAATTTTACTATATTAAAATAATTTTTTATTATTGTAGTTAGGAATTCAAATAGAATAAATACACCTTTTGCATGTTTTTGAATTTTTTTGAAAATATTTTCAAACATATTTATACAAATTTTAATGTAATAATATATTTTGAATTTATTGTTTCCTTTTTATTTCTTCAGTTATTTTCTTTTTAAAACTCCTACTGGTTCTGTATCTTTCACCAAAAGTTATAGCTAATAAATTTTAATAATTTTCTTTCTTTAATAGGAACAAAAACGAGAGATTAACCCAAAAAATGTTTTAAAATATATTTAACCATTTTATTTTTCCTTCATTAGTATTTTTTTTAAATATACTAATTTTTAAAATTTTCTTTTAATAACAATTGAATTTTTTAACTTTTGCTCTACACCCATTTACCCTTTTTTCACCCTACACCCGAAAGGGTGTCTTACTTCCTTTCCTTGTAGCGCATTAAAGGAATTGTATAATAAGGGTATGTGTTATTGCTCATAATTACCCCCTGAGTGGAATTATTCATTAGTTAAAATATAGCGTGCACAATATCTGTCGTTACAGACTATTCGGGATTTAATGGGCAATGGGTAATATCAGGAAAAAACGTTCCCTATGTTTATAGTAAACATAAATTAGTTCTTATTTATCGCTCAATTTATAACTTTGGGGCAATCTTGAAGCTACGATTACGGTTCCGAAAAGCGCTTCCATTAAAAACGCATTCCTTGAAAAGTTACCATCGCAGGAGAGCATATCTAGGTGTTGTGATTAATAAATCTGTGGTAATAGCTCAGCTTGGTAATAGGTCAGCTTGTAGAAGAAATTTAAAAGTAAGATTTTATATTTAAGTTCACCATTTTAGGCAAAATTATGCTCCCAAACTACGGGCAGCTGGATTCTAATCATAAATTTTTATTACAGATGTAGAGTACAAAGATTCAACCTGGCCAATTTAACGATTTGTCTTGTTTATCAATAATTTGATTGTTGATTAAAAATGAAGGCAATAAAGATTTTGAAATACGAAGACTAGAAGAATTTAAACGAAAGTAAGATACTTTTTTAAATTTCGTTTTCATACTAGCTGTTTTGCTGTCCAATATTTTTAATTTTCTTTCATCAATCTTCCAGTAATATTTCGTTTCGTTTTTGGTTTTAGTTCTTTTTTCTTCCTCTCAATTCCTGTTATGGTTTTATAATATGTTTTGTTTTCATTTATATTTCTTCTGGAATTTTCTTTAGTTCTTTCACAGCTGAAAATCCGTGTGGGGCCACCAATCGTTGACTCAGGAATTTCATGAATGATTTATTTTGGTCTTTTGTGGTTCTAATCGGTGTTGCGTTTTATGTAGTTATCGGTGTTATTATTTTGACTCTTATTTGTCTGATTAATATGAATTAATGATATTGGCATTATCACCAACTAATTATTATTTTTAATATTTATATAAATTTTCATGGTATGGAAAGAGAACCGAAAGAGAGAGAGAGAGGAAGAACCATGACGAATCAGAAGATAAGGAAGAGAAATTATTGTTTGTAATTAAAACCAAAACAATACTTACCGCTAGTATTAGTGTATGATATAAGTATTAGTGCATGAAAAAACGGGTTACTCCCAAGGCATAAACTCCTATGTTTCAGCCGTGGATGTGACTGTGGCGTGGTCAGTTTGGTGGGCTTATGATATATTAAAATTTGTGGCAGCTATCTGGCAGTTGTGACAGCTGGCAGCTATTAAGACGTCGACGTCGACGTCAAAATGACGACGCAACGCGATCAGGTTAGCGACTAGTTGTTGTCGGATTTCCTTGTTTAGCGGTTAAGCTGGGAAAACGTAACAACTTGTTTCCTTTTTCGTTTTTTTTATAAACTACAAAAGCGTAATAGAAAACTAAATCAAATGATGGACAGACAACACGACCAAGCGACGTATCGAACCTCTAGCCAATACATAAAAGTAACAGCAATTACTAGTGGCAAGCGACAACGCCAATAAAGTGAATGTTGTCTTGGCAAAATGTTCAAGAAATAGCACAGAAAAATAAAATGGTAACGAGGCGATCATAAGCCGCACAGCGAAGGCAGCGGCAGTAGTAAGAGCGGGACGCAGCAAGAGTTGCAAAGTTACTGTGATTTTAATGATTGGTTTGCTTTAATAAAAAAAATGTTCCAGTATATTTTGCCTGTTTCTTCTTCTTCTTCTTATTGTTTTAATGGAAATATATTAAAAGTGGCTTTATTTGAAACTTGTTAAATTTAAATTTTTTAGGAAAAAGCACTAACATGTTTTTATGACTTCTAAATTTTCTTGACGTCCGAAAACCTTCGTTTTAAAACTTTTTTACTTTTACTTTTATTTGTATTAAATTCAATTACAGTTTAATTATGTAAGATTTTATTTTATTACTTTTCATTTAACTCTTTAATACTTTTTCTCTTTCAGAAATTAAAAATTTAATTTAAAAGAAAAACATTTACACTAAATTTAAAGGTTTTCTGGAAACGAAAGAGTTCATTTCGGTTCAGTTTCGGTTCGGGTTTAATTATTTTTAATTTGTTTGTAACAAGAAACGCCAACAAATAAAACACTAAACATTATGTTTCTTCCTTATTTACTTTTTCTTAAAGTGTATCATAATTTTTTTTTGTTGTTTTCCTCCCAGAGATTTTATTAATCCTGTTTTTTTTTCTTGAATTTGATGGCTTTAATATTTTACTTTAGTATTTTCTTCAGTAATTTAATACCTTTTTCGCTTTCTTTAATGCTACAAAAATAACTTCAATAATTTCAATATTTGAAAAACAATTTTTGGATAGTTTTTCTACTTTCACCGTAACCGAAATTGCTAATTATTATTACTTAAATTTATATTTTTTCTGCATTTGGTCAAAAAGAATTTGTCACATGCTAACGTTTACATATAATTTTCGTACGTTGGTTTTGGTTTGCATTGTTGCAGTAATACAAAAGTATATTCATTAATTATTCCCGACGCGATCGCAACGGCACTTACGTGCACGCTCACATACAGTTACACTCAAGCTGGATAATTGTTCTGAATACAGCATGAAATTTGTATTTAATTTTTTTTAATTTTAAAATTTCCTTTCTAAGCCTTTATTGTGTCACTACGTAGCAATGGTGATTTCACAATGGTCGAAATTTATTTTTAGTCTTTTTTCCCTCAACCTCTTTCTTAATGTTTTTCACAACCGTCATTCGTAACAATCTCAAGTTAACTGACTGTCCAAGAAGAAGTTCAATCTACTTGAGGTTGTCTTAAGCTATTAGACAGAGAGAAAACACGAGAAGATAGAGAAAGGGAGAGGGAGATTTCGAGGGAATGAATGAGAGGCGAATTCAACTGGAGAATTTCAATAATAATTATTAGTGAGGAAAGGAACTACCCAGCCGGAACAAAAATCCTTAACACCAATTTGATATAATTACGTTGGAATGATATGAATTGGTGCATACCACCTGGTGCATTGGTGATCTACCTTCTCCATCGAAATATGGTCAACAGATTCTCGGCAAATTTTGCGGTTGAGAATGACATTCAATATTTTCTCGATATCGAAAATTTCGATCCGTTTTTTACATCTAGATATTATTTTTTTAATTCCTTGCTCCTCCTTCTCTACGAAATGTGAATCAATTGTCTCAAATCAAAAAAACGCCTATAATAAATATATAATAATATTTAATAACCATTATAAACATATAATAACCATTAGGGGCTATCTGGTGTTTATTCAATCTCATTTTTTGTTTGGCAATTTGATTTAAATTTAGATAGCATAATGTTACAATGACTGAGGGAAAAACTTTAAAGTTTTTATATCAGATATTAGGATTTTTCCATTGGGATAGGAATGAGCTACAATTATTGAGAAAACTTTATTTTAGAGTTGTATTAAAAAACAAATGGAGAGGGAGAGAGAGAAAGAAGGAGAGAGAGATATACTACCGTTAATCATAAGCAGATCTAAATTTTTGTAAGGACTTGTAAGCAAGATCTTTGCGGCGTTGAATTGATTTTAACTGTTAGATTAGTTTTTATTTACATAGTAGGTTTTTTGAGGATGATTTATTTGACTGTGTTTTTTATTGCACTGCCGCTTCTTATTATATTTTACTTCAGCTTTTTTCTAATCACTTTTAATTAATCATGAGTCGAATCGATCGATCTATCATGAACGACATTAATACTCTAATCGATCGACGAATTAATCCACCGGCAGTGACTGATTTGATGTTGTAATTGTTCACACTTTTATCTATCAAGTTGAATCGTCTTCAATGACGATTTTTTGTTTGTTGTTTGCCCGTTGGTTTTCTATTAGTAACGATTTTTCTATTGCTAGGTTAATTTTTCGCTTTACCATCAATAAACCAAGTAAATCATGTTGAGCTTACATTTTTCCATTGCATAATTTTTCGTTTATTGAATAAAAAATAGAATACAATTGATATTTTTTAATATTAAATAGGTTTATTGGTTATTATGTTTATTTTATTCATTTTTCGTTATTTACTAAATTCTATGTTTTAGTATCATTTTCTTCTGGTTTCTTGGTTTTTGGAACATTTGTTGATGAAGCAAAGGTATTATTAACAATAATATTTTAAACAGTTTTTCTTAATTATAATATTTTATACTGTATTTTACAAACACTATGGTTTGCATCCATGAATTCAAAGATTAAAATGAGAGTGAATTTCGTACCAGATCAAAGATAATGTTTTTCTAGAAAAACAACTTATGATTTCCTTAATAAAGTTCGCCTCGGACAGTTTCAGACTAAAGTTAAGTAACAAAAGACTTAAGAAACGAACTTCATTTCAAATGTGTTTAATTTTATACAAGGAGGTACACAAGGTTTTCCAAGAAAACGAAAAATTTTTAGGTAACCGAATCAGAGTTAATATTGGGTTCATTAAACTTTAACTGAAACTAGTTCTTGGTGAGATAACGCCATATAAAAAATTCTTCTGACTTTTCTCTTAATCAATTACTTACGCGGCTGACCTTTCAGGTTTATATTTGACGGTAATTAAACACTAAAAATGGTGCATCTGAGGAAAAAAAGGGTGCACTTTGATATAAATTACCTTGACAACCACGAAAACACTTACACTTTTACATGCAATTTACAACATACACTTGCTTTTTCTACTGATAAATCGGATCAGTATTAATAATGAACACACACTTATGACAGATAAAATCCATATCTTTAAGAGAACTTCCCTGTTTGTGGTAGAAACATAAAAATACAACATCAGCAATATAATTGGAATGAAATGAATTGAAAGGAGATTTGGAAGGAGAAACGGACGAGAAGAGGGGACTACTCCTAAGCTAAAATTTCAACTTTTCAATGAACACCCAGTTGGAAAAATATCGGCGATGCTACACGTGGGCGTTCCTTCATTATTTTTAATATTTTTATTCTACACAGAAGGTAATGTAAATGTTGATGTTTTATCGATGATCACTCACGCATCCTTCCTTGCGTGTTCCTCGTGATCGTGAATTAAAAGGCCATCATTCTTCATCTTCAAACATTGAGTACAAAATAAAATAAAAGTTTGCCGCGTTAATTATAATTTGCCGGTTATATAATAATTTTTCACACTGATTTTCAGATTTAAACATTTCTTTTTTAATTTTCTCTCTGAACGTTTATGGAAGTATTGATAAACTTATTCAATAAATAAAAAAATTAACATGTGATTAAAAGATTATATATCTGATAAAAAATTAGACTTTAATTTTTCACCTCCTTAACATATTTTAATATATATTTCAATGACTTTGGTCCTAATGACATTATATCAGATAGAGTCGAAAAGAGAAAGTGAAAATTTAGTCCAAAGTGAGAAATATTTTGTCAATCGGTTCAACTCAAAAACACAACACTTTGCAAGTAAATATTGACATTGGATCCATTAAGAAATTTATTGACAAACTAAATAAAAAACAATATTTTTTATTGGGCAACAAAAAAATAAAGAAGAGTAACAGTGAAAGAGGAAAAAGAAAGAAGAGAGATGAGAGTGAAGTTCAACGATCACACGTTAATAAAAATGAAAGCAATTTTTTGGTCTTTGGATGATGACGATGATATTCGTAGAAAGTAAAGAGAACTGGAAAATTGAAAGACGGAAGTAATAAAAATATTTAAATTTTATAAACTCCGCAGAATCTGTTTTTAGAAGAATAAAATTTTAACATTTATATTATTTTTCATTAATTGTATTAAAAAAATTGCGTTACATAATAACGCAAAACATTAATTCTAAACTACTTATTTTGCATAACTTGTACAAAACTAAGAAACTTACATAAATAAAGCGGATTTAAGTTAAATTCAAAATAGTTCAATTATTTTAAGAAAAAAAGTTTCATGAAGCAAACTTTTTAATAAATATAATAAAAATAATTGACAGAATTAAACATATTTAATTTCAAAATAAACCCAACACAAAAAAAGTATTATAAATAAAGTATTATAAAAAATAAACTAAACATATTTAAAGTATTACATAATTCACTGAAATAAGTTAGGTCTTAGGTAAAATATAATTTTTACCTAAGCTACAACCGAAATTATATGAAATATATATAACTAATACAGAAAAAGCATAACTATATATATATATATATATATATATATATATATATATATATATATATATATATATATATATATATATATATATATATATATATATATATATATATATATATATATATATATATATATATATATATATATATATATATATATATATATATATATATATATATATATATATATATATATATATATATATATATATATATATATATATATATATATATATATATATATATATATATATATATATATATATATATATATATATATATATATATATATATATATATATATATATATATATATATATATATATATATATATATATATATATATATATATATATATATATATATATATATATATATATATATATATATATATATATATATATATATATATATATATATATATATATATATATATATATATATATATATATATATATATATATATATATATATATATATATATATATATATATATATATATATATATATATATATATATATATATATATATATATATATATATATATATATATATATATATATATATATATATATATATATATATATATATATATATATATATATATATATATATATATATATATATATATATATATATATATATATATATATATATATATATATATATATATATATATATATATATATATATATATATATATATATATATATATATATATATATATATATATATATATATATATATATATATATATATATATATATATATATATATATATATATATATATATATATATATATATATATATATATATATATATATATATATATATATATATATATATATATATATATATATATATATATATATATATATATATATATATATATATATATATATATATATATATATATATATATATATATATATATATATATATATATATATATATATATATATATATATATATATATATATATATATATATATATATATATATATATATATATATATATATATATATATATATATATATATATATATATATATATATATATATATATATATATATATATTATATAT
>OZ016504.1:8501778-8724712 GCA_963966595.1 Physocephala rufipes | reverse complement strand
ATATATATATATATATATATATATATATATATATATATATATATATATATATATATATATATATATATATATATATATATATATATATATATATATTATATATATATATATATATATATATATATATATATATATATATATATATATATATATATATATATATATTATATATATATATATATATATATATATATATATATATATATATATATATATATATATATATATATATATATATATATATATATATATATATATATATATATATATATATATATATATATATATATATATATATATATATATATATATATATATATATATATATATATATATATATATATATATATATATATATATATATATATATATATAATATATATATATATATATATATATATATATATATATATATATATATATATATATATATATATATATATATATATATATATATATATATATATATATATATATATATATATATATATATATATATATATATATATATATATATATATATATATATATATATATATATATATATATATATATATATATATATATATATATATATATATATATATATATATATATATATATATATATATATATATATATATATATATATATATATATATATATATATATATATATATATATATATATATATATATATATATATATATATATATATATATATATATATATATATATATATATATATATATATATATATATATATATATATATATATATATATATATATATATATATATATATATATATATATATATATATAATTTCCGCGTTTAAAATGGGCTTAGTGACATAAAGCTCACATAAACCGTGGCTCTTCACCACGATGAATATTGGGACATAACTCACCTCATCCACAAAAGTTTTGGCCATTTTGCGCAAAACATCGGGCGCTATTTTTGGGATTTTCTGATTAAATTCGCCTACCAACCAAATTATTGAAGCCCTGGCTGCGGGAACAGTTATATAGTCTAGTAATTTGGCCATTTGAGAAATTATAGTGAAATGTTCAGCAGCATTCGTTTGCAAGAGTTTCTTGATAACAACAACGCTCTCGGCAACGACGTGTTCTAGATAAAATGTTTTTATTAAAAATTCTCTTGGGAGAGGAAAAATCGTAATATCCAATAAATATATAACGCTTATGGTACGCACCATCACGATTGGAAAGCAGATGTACCAGACCACCGAGGCAAGTCTCTGTAACTTCTTTAATTGATGCTGCACATCTACCAATAGCCTGAATTGTAGCGGCGACAAAGGACCGGTCGCTACTAGAAATATATGTTTGAAATTCGCGTAATAAAATCGAAATACTTGACGGAGTTGCCAAATTTGTTAAAATATCCAACTTCAGCAATTTAATATGCGTCGGATCGCTTGTGCGTACAAAAAATGATTTCATATAAGGCTCGAATATAGATTTACGCAAAGCCGACATTGAGGCAATGCACGTAAGTACAACACTTTGGACTTCTTTGTGGGAACGTAGAAGACGAATGAGACCTTTGACTATCAATTGGACTTCCTGACGCGGTGCAACGTGATGATAAAGTTGCGATACTGCCATGACAACTGAAGCATTGCGTGATTGCAACAGTGGTTTAGTTTGGCGTAAAAGCAAACGGTGATCAGGATCAATATGATAAGTTGATGTTGTAGTACTACGACTCTGATGATGTTTAGATGATTTCTTTTTATAAGTTTTTTTAGTTGCTAAATGTTTATGATGTTGCTCGTCAGAAGAATCAGGCGATGTGGAGTTCTCGTCATAAAACTGACGTGAATTATCATCAGGAATATTTTCATCGCCACGTTTTCCATCGCTATTTGGATTAACGAATTGCGTACGGGCATACCGTGTCAGCATATGAATAATAACAACTTGACCCCATTCATCAACATCAACCAGAAGACTGCAAAGTTTACGATAATTTTTGTGAATCAAATCCACACGTTCCGGGCAAACCTTAAAAAAGAAAATTAATAATTAAAAAAAAGTTATAGATGCAATTTCTTACTTCATCGAATGCCATTACAGCTGACCCCACCACCAAAGTAGTACGATCTGATAGCAGTTTCTCAATCACTGTCACGAGTTCGTCTTTTTGTTCCGGATCAAGTGAATATAATTTGGGTATTGCATGCGCTGCCGTCTTTCGCACATATGGACTCATATCTGAGGCACTCTCGCGTATAGCTAACATTACTATCGGTACGATCATGGAAACACGTACAGAAGACAAAACACGTAAAGCGGAGGCTCTTATTAATTGATTAGGATCCTTAAGAGCTCTCTGGAATGTAGATATCGAGAGTAGTGCTAGATCTTGTTGGTCTTCAGCATAACGCACTAGATAAAGATAAACAAGCTTCTTGACTTCGATATTTTTCGAAACAACATTCTTAACAACAGCTGGAAAAAGTACACTAGCATCACGCCCACGCGCAACCATGCCAATTATGCGTTTCATTGCTTCCAATTTCAACCCATCCTTATTGCTGTCCAGCATTTGTTTTAGATCATCATGCTTTTTATAATCTGCTTGAAAGAACGCCCCACTTGCCGGATCGCTACCAAATTCCACATCTAGACCCATTTGTGGGCGATCAGCATACGCAGTAAACGGACTGCTTGCAGATGCTGGCGACTGTTGTTGTTGCATGTTGGAAATGCTACCGAGAATACCAATTGGGGAGCCAGATGAAATCATTCACAAAATGTTCGCTTAATACGACTCCCGTGGGACTGCTTTGGTGTTGTTGCAACCAACTACAAAATACTATTGGGTCGAGTCCTTCAGCCTTGATGACTGCATGAATTGGTGTTTAATTAGTATATAGTAATTTTTTTTTCGGAAATTCTAAATTTTTCGCTCACCGAAAATTCTCTGAAATCTTTTCCACAGCTTCGCCAACAAATTGATAAATTTGATGACGTTTTCATGTGTCAAACGCAATGAAAGTGACCTTGAATCAGAGTTGTTGAAGATTTGTTCCTCCAACCCATATGTGTAAATTCTCTTTATAGGCTGACCCCAAATAGACGAGTAGCACGGAATCACATTTGAGCGAAACTGTCAAATAAGATATAACGTGTGTAAAGATCCCTAAATGAGGATGTGTAGCTGTCCTAACTTGAATGAGATGCTTGAACCATACAATGACTCCGAGGAATAAACGGCTTTGTATGCATAGACAGGACAATTTGCATTAAGGAGATTTGTTTCCGGAGACAAAATTTTGTTGCTGTTTCGATAACAAAAATATAAGAAGAACAAGCAAGAGAGTTCAGCGCATGGTTGATTTTTTGTCTCACGAAATGTGGTGAGACAGCGATAGCAGAGATCAAGATATAGTACACCCCCAATTTACCACGCGAAAAAGTGATTTGACGTATATTTTTTTTTGCATTGTTTACATCAGAGATAAAGATATACTAATGCTTTTGTTCTACACAATCACAGAATGGTACAAATTTAGCTGAAATTTGGTACTTATTTCGTAACAAACGCGTACTCGCGTCAACAACAATCAAAAACTTTGCCTTTGATTAGAAGGTGCTTTGGAGTTTAAGCGTCAGAGGTTTAGTCGGCACTTCAAAAAACTAAATATTATTTGTTAGTAAACCATCCCTTCTGTGTAAATGCTCTTAACTTGTGTAAATTCCGTCGTTATTTCTGTGTTTTTACTTTAGGTTGTTATAGTGCTAGGTTTTGAATGAAATAAAATACGGGCGCTTTGGCGAAGCAATCATTATAAAAAATAGTGTAATATTACCATCTTGCAACAGCATGAGCTTTTCCTTAACAAATCCAAATAAGGAAACATCGCGCGCAGCTTGCAAGAAATGCGGCTACGTTGGCCATCTAACATTTCAGTGCCGGAATTTCCTAAAAGTAAATTTGTTCATTCCACATAATTATAATGATTAATTTTTGGCTTTAGGTTGATCCCAATAAAGAGATATTACTTGACGTGGATAGTACAAGCACCGACTCAGAACTCGATTACTTGACGCCTTTAACGGAGTTGCGAATGAAGGAGCTTAAAGAGAAGCAAAGTGAAATTTTACGCCAAACGAAGCTTCAAAAATCAAAGAAGTCGAAGGCTACGAAAGCCAAATTGAAATCAAAATCAAAGAGAAAGAAAAAAAAGAAAAGCTCTAGCACCGATAAGAATAAGAAAAGTAAGAAGCGTCGTCGGAAGTCCAGCAGTGCCACGTCGAGTCGGAGCAGCAGCAGTGAAAGTAGCACCACCAGCAGCTCTAGCGATACCGAAACTGAGTCTGACTCAAGCGACAATGAAGAGTCGTCGACTAGTGAATCGGATGAATATGGTCTCAAAGAAAGAAAAAGTGGAAAATACAAACGTAAAGCAGACGCGCCACAACTACGAAAAAAGAAGTACAAAGTGAAACGGAGGAAGAGAAAGGAACCATCTAGTAGCGGTGAAGATGATTTGAGCACGGATTAAATTAAGACTAGCAAATTAACTACTCCACCCACCGGCATACCTTCTTCCGTTTTACAAGTTTACTATTTCAAAATACGATGATACTACATCAATTTCAATTCATTGCTTTTACAAAGAAAAGAAATAAGCGAATATGATTCTTCGTATTTGTTTTGCAGAAAAAATTTAGTAAATAAATTTTCGATATATAATACTAATGCTTGGCATCTTTAAATTTTTTATATACATATAGTGCATTCTAATATAGTTGTAAGGTACAATAATCAACTATTGCATCGCTTGTAGAGTTTCGTATTTAATTACTTTGCCAATAATACATAAAACTTGTTCGCTGCTGATATTTTCACGTGGCATAGCATTTATCTGCGATGCGATGCTGCTGTACAGTTTATTCATTATATCTTTTATGATCCTTTTTGTTTCCGATTGATCTTTGGTTTGCTTCTCGGCCAGATGTTGCGTAAGCTCTTGAATTTGATCCTCTAATTTTTGAGTAACACGTCGTTGTTTGTCTAGGGCTATATTTAATTCACCCAATTGTAAGGTCAAATTCTCCACTTTATCTTGCTTCTCTTCTAAATGCTGGCTTTGCTCGAGAATCTTTTCGTTTTTTTCATTCAATTGTTTTGTTAAGGTTGCATTCCTTTGACGCATTTGCTGCAACTCGATGTGGAGTAATGTTGATTTTTCTATAAGTTCTTTACTCAACTCGTGCCAATCGTGTTTGGGACAAATTAAATTCAAATTCTTTATTTGATTTTCGTGGGCGGCAATAAATGAATTCACACTTTGTGTATTCGGTGTACGATTCATTTCTGCAGTTTGCCGCAATTTCAAATTTTCTTTCCTCAACTCTAGTAACTTTTCTTCCAGCTCCAGAAGTTCTGCATCTCTGCGTGGCGCAATTTGGTGCATGCTGTTGGAACCACTCGCGAATTCCAGAATCCTATCTAGGACTTTCTCTACTTTGTCTTCCAATTTATTCATGTTCATGCGCATTTCTGTATTCTGGGTCCGATTTTCAGTTAACATCATATGCATTAATTGCGTCTCTTGTATTTGCAAGGGAATATTGCAATTGCTGTAGACACCCATGGTACTGGTGATTTGAGGCTTTTGTGCTAACAATCGGCTGTTGTTGTTACTGCGAGGCATTATTGTTGGTTTTGTTGTACCACTAATTGCTATTGATGTGCTAACGACCTCTGTATCTGTGGAGTCATCACTGAATTCGCATTTTTCATAAGACGGTTTAAATGTAGGCAAATTTTGACCTAGTTTTGACATCCGTGATAATAAGGACACTGTTGGAGAACATGTAGTAGGCGCACCAATATCATTACAATGAAGCTCAAGTGATTTATCTTGAACTGGAAATTTATCAGCTTCCGACGGTTTAGTGTGTTGTAACGCTAATTTGTCTTCTAATTCGATGACGTGAACGTTATTATCTTGAAGTCTTTTAATAAATTCTATTTCATCATTCGGATTCTCAAATAATAAACTCCAGTAATTCCGAACATCATCATAGAATTGCAAATAATCCTGTTGCCGATAAATAGATCTACGTGCCTCACCATCGTTTGAGAGCAGCGCGCAAGTGGCAACAATATTATTTCTTGTTTTATACAGAACAATGTTGTACTCCTCATTGACATTGTTCATGAGTGCCATACCTAATCTTCCCATTGAACAACCATCCTTATATGCTGTAACCAATTTGGCTAGAACTAAATTCCAAGTCCGATCGTTATCGTTCAGCTTTGCTGCATTTTCAGGCTTCGGTGTCTGGGACGTGGGTGATAGTGCCTCTTTATTATCGAATAATGGTAAGGCCTTTACTCCGAATACTTGACCTAGACCTGGTCGGCTGTGGTGGACATCAAATTTTGAAAATATTTCATTTATGCCGTTTTGTAAAATAGTTTTACCTTTCTAGAGAACAAAAGAAATCATCGTCATCATTTGGATTAATATCTAACTTAAATTCTGTCATTTTCTTGCATTATATATATTAAGTTAATATTAATTTTGTAAACAAAGATTTTGAAAAAAATATGTAATCTTA
This sequence comes from Physocephala rufipes, assembly GCA_963966595.1. Taxonomy (NCBI): domain Eukaryota; kingdom Metazoa; phylum Arthropoda; class Insecta; order Diptera; family Conopidae; genus Physocephala; species Physocephala rufipes. The sequence goes on along the minus strand of OZ016504.1, from coordinate 8,718,129 downwards.
AAAAGCAACTAAAATATATTGCAAGGGGCAACGTTTTGTTAGGAAATTCAATTAAAATGAAATGCTGTTGTCAAAATACCACAGGGTGACCGTAGGGTACCACAAAGTACCACAGGCTTTTATACAATTACATTAAGGTCGTAAAATAAATTTTGCGAAACGTACTTTGGATGAACCTAACTCATCCAAGTCGATTGCCAGAGCGCTGTCAAAATTACAATTGTGGGTACGGAAAATGTGAGTTAAAGAAATATTGCCTTATTCGTAGCAACTAAACTCGCAGAAGTAAGAACATTGATATGTTATTTTTAATTCAACATGTTTCATCCCTTGATTGTTCTTCTTATGTTATAAACACAACCTCGCGACAAGTTGTCGTACACCGCCGCGAATTGTCAAAAATACATGGAGTCTTATGGGAATTGAGAAAAAACAAAACTGTCGCGCTGCTGACGCGTACGACAACGACAGTAGTAGAAAATTTTCTACTTTTTTTTGTTGTCGCTCGTCTTGTTCTTCTTTTCTCCGTTTGTTTACTTTAAATGACATTAGCAATTAATAAAATTGTATTGAAATTACAGACATGTTCTCTGCTAACTTCAGCGCCAGCAGGGTTTTGATTTGTCGACGCGACAACTGTCGCGAGGTTGTGTTTATAGCATTACTTTTTTGTTTACAATAGCTCTCCCAGTCCCATTTTAACTGAATTCAAAATGACAGCTGTAATCGCCATAATGGGTGAATTGAGTGTGTTAAGTTTATATCAATCGTTAACCGCTTTAGTCGTACGTTTTCGTAATTTTTTACTTTTTCGAAGCTTTTCGGGTTGCAGGGGGCTCCATTGATTATGATGTTGCCAATCTCGTCGAACCATGCTCGAAAGTGGGAATTTTGTGGGCATTTTTTGATGAATTTTATATTTTAAAAATTATTTGGATTTCTTTAACTTAAATATTACTAAATAATATAAGTAATTATAGAAAATAAAGTATTATTATTAATTACTATTAATAATTATGTACTGTTTCCTCGGATTTTAATGGGAAATTCATAATTCATTCAAATTTAATGGCATTCATAGAAATTTCACACTTTTTGACAGTTGTGCTCATTGGTTTTGTTAACAATTCTTACAATCATTTGCAAATTCCAAAAAAGTAAATGGATTACCAAAGTGATTTAGAGATCTTAAATATAATTAAACTCTACTTTGAATGGAAGAATTCGAGGCAAAATAGGCGTTGGCGTGTTCGTCCTATAAACAGAGACCGAGTGAGACATGGTTACTTTAGAAAAGTTTTCATAAGTATAAAAAATGTGGATGAAGGCCAATTTTTTATACACACAAGAATGACTCGTCCTATTTATGATTTTCTGTTCAATTTGGTCGGCTTCCATTTAGAAAAGCCACTACAAATCATAGGTGCCGAAGAACGACTGTCAATCAATCTTTTGTAAGTTAAAAATAATTTTTCAAATGGAATTTTTGAGAAACTAATTTATTTTATTTAAGCTCAATTACCAAAGCTTTTTTATTAAAGCTCAAATTATGATTATTATATTTAATATTATATATATATATATATATATATATATATATATATATATATATATATATCTAATATTATATATAATAATTTACAAATATTAAAACTTAAAATTATTAAAGCTCAATCTACCAATTCATGGTAGTATGTACTAATTCTATTAGCTTATAGCTGGCTTTGAATTTATTGTATAATAGCTCATTTAGCCTAACAAGCTCAATAAGTCTCTCGTCATCCATTTCTTGGTAAATATAAATTGAAGTGAAAGCTTCATGTGGCCACTCACTTTTAGTTGTCACATTGTTCGAATTTGAGAGAATTTTTCGAAACGTAACCAAATATCAAAATGATTTTAATATTGCGGGGGGAAATTCTCACAACCACACGAACTGCATATAGCTTATGAGTTTTGACATATGAGTTTCGTGTTCGAAAAAGAGCGAACGTACGACTAATCAAGCCTTTACTAGTACAAACCGTCCAAACTACGTCATTTATCTACGTCATTTACTTGATAAAACTTGAAATAAAAATGTGATGAATTACGAACATTTGGATGAATTTAAATAGAAAATATTAATAAAATCAAAATGATAAATAAGGTAAATTTAAGCAAATATTAAAATAGGCAATTAAATAAATAAGACAGATAATGGAAAGGTTAATATAAATAATAAAATCAGTAAACAAGTAAATTAGAAATTAATACGGAGAAATGAAAAAATTAATAAATAATTATTTCAGTAATCCAGAAGTTGATAATGAAATAAATTAAACAATTAAGTATATAAAAATGTCAAATAAGACAAATAAGTAATTAATGAAATATATAAAAAAAACAACAAAAAAAAACCGACATAACAAACAAACAAATATATAAGGAAATAAATGGATAATTATTTAATGTATGTAAATAAATAAAAAGCAGAGTAAATAAAGAAATTAAAATAAATAAATAAATAAATAAATGTGTAATATTTTCATATGTAAAAATATATACCTATGCAAATGAATAAATAAATAACAGAATGAATTATTGTAAACAATTACATAAATTTTTATATAAATGATTAATAAATAAATTATTTATTGAATATTCAAATTAGTAAACTAATTAATTGGTAAACTGAAATAAATTAGTGAATAATTAGAATATAAATTAATGAATAAATTAAAAGGTAAATAAACAAATAAAATAATAATAACTAAACCAATAAATAATTACAGAAACAACCAAATTATAAAAAAGGAAACAGTTAAACCGATTCCTTACGGTTTACTATATCATATTACCTTTTTTATTTTAAGATTAGTACCATAAATAACATTGATGATAACAATTTACTTAATTAATAGTTTATGAAATATATCATTTTGTGATAAAGTCTTAAAAAAATATACCGTAGGTTTATAATTCTTTAAAATTTATTATAAAAGCCTGATCTTGTAAAACAATAAAACTAAAATTGGAAAAAACTGTGGAGATGAATGAATGGAGATTATGCAAATAAATTGAAAAGTAAATGCTAAACTTTTGGAAATATTTGTAAAATGGAATGAAAAGGTTGATCGATCAATTAATCATAACATGATTTTAATTACATCATGATTTTAATCATCATAACATGATTAATCATAACACATTTCGTACGTGACGAAGGAAGAGTGCTTGAAAGTCTGTCTTATTCTATAAAAAAGTTGATTCTCGTTGCCTCTCGGTCAATCCAATGTCATTTAATTGCATTCAATGCATTTACAATGAAGTTTAAGTCTTTCTTTCAGTTAATTACCCTTAAGTTCAATAACCGTGCAAATAACGCGTACACATCGTACAACGACAAGTTGTACAATGCACGCATCACGTAGACACATTTGCATACTTTGTACTTATAAGTCGCGGAAAAAACGCCCGCGTTCATGCGCTTACATCTCAAAGGGCGCTAAAAATTTATAAAATAACTAGGTCGATCAGCCTAAGACGGAATCGGTCGGCTGGTCTAGTGACTACGTGCTAAACGGCATCTTTTCATAATTACGTCTTTGATACGGAAACAAGCTGATAGCGTTTGAACTTTTTTAGTTGATGATAATCATTAATGACAATGTTTGTTTGTTAGTCTTTCAATTAAATCAATTGCGGCCATGAGAGATCGTAGAGATCGCCCATGGTCAAATGACTGGCACATTTCGGAAGAGGCAAACAATTTCGGGAGACATTTAGTTTACCGCACACACGATCGCCTAAATTGTGTCGCTTTGTAGAAAGCGATTAATCATACTAAATTTGGCCTGCAGGAATTTTCTATTTGTATTAATTGGAAATTATTTTATTTAAAACATTTTTATATGGTTCAATTTTAAATTATTATAACTTCTTATATAAATTTTATTTGTGCGAGAGGAATTTAACAAAACTTTAGGCTTTTGTAAAAGAGATAAAAATATATCTATCAAGTTCATATTGATTATTGTTGTAGTTGTTTATATGATCTATTGCTCATGAAACGAGTATGACCTGCCTGACTGAATCGTGCGTGCCCTACACTTTCGTGTACTATAGTAATTATGAAAATGCATGTGCCGCTCCCACAGGGTAAACTCGGTAAAAACCCTAGTTAGGGGTCTGAACTCTGTAACGACGTCGTAAGCATACCAATAATTCATTCATTTCATATTTAATTCGTTTTCCTAATTTGAAAAATAAATACTAAATGAAGAAGTAAAGAACAAATCGAGTAAATTACTCTATGCCACGCTTTCACTCATTCTGAGCTAAAACTGAGATACTGTGATAGAACTCAGCTAGTAACGTTGCACGTGGATATTACTTCCTATAAGGAAGCGTGGCAACGGTTCACGACGAGACTGGTACTCCATCCAAATTCTAGATTAAAGTTCACTTTGTAAGAAGAGGAAGTGGATTAACGTAATAGATGGTTTTGGACAGAGGCATTGCTTCTGGAAGCAGGCGTGGCAATGGTACACAGGATCGTAGGGGGTCTTTCTATTCCCTGTAAACTGAAGTCTTATTTATACTTTACACGGCGAGAAATTGAGCCATTGACATTGAGTGCGCCTTATTTTTTCGATTGTGGGGTGTAGGAGGCTGAAGGAAGCGTCACATACATTCACTAGATGAACATGAAATCATGTTAGCTTCCATTTTCCTCCAGGGGAAATATGCTGACATAGAGAAAGAGGGAGAGGAACATAAACGAATTGATAACGCTTCCAACCCATTAGGAAATTTTTGTCATTATTGGTAACGATATCGTCGATAGACTTTAGTCTATCTGAAAACGATGAAGTGAAACTGATAATGAATCATGGTAGTCTCAAATGTTGTGGAAGAAAAGAATAATCAAAGTATTTCTTTCTGATAATCGCTAACTTTAAAACGAGTGAATAGTTTGCGCATTTGTCAAAAGCGATTGGAAATATCGACTCTCCTAGATTACTCAAAGGCAGCGGTAAAGGAGGATATTCAATGTATTCTTGGGTCCCTCGTTTATGAGTACTTATATTTTCTCGGAATAATGTGAAGATGTTTCAAAGAGCGATCTGATCTGAAGATCGATTGCCCATTTACAATCGAATTATTATTGGAGATAAAAAGCTCATTTCAAAAGGAGATAAAAAGCTCATTCATTATTTTGATACTGAAGAGGGGCAGAAAATATTTGCAGTGGTAGCCGATGGGTTCTAGTCCCCTTAAGAAACCGCGCTCCTCTTCTAATCCCACAGAATGGCTCCCCCTTATCGTAATTATAAGTCATAACTGTGGCACAATATACTAATTTTTCATATTTTACATATTTTCATAATATCATATTTCCTACCGGGGTGTGCGATGGGGTAATAATTTCAATTTAAAAAATTCTAAAATTGAATTAATTTAAATTTGCAAATGAAATATAAACGCATAAATAGAAATTTATTGCATTTGAAATTAAATTAATAATTTTAATTCAAATTTAAACAAATTCAGAGTAAAAGAATCAAAAGTTAAAAAATCTAATATTAAAACTAAATTTAAATAAAATTATTCAATAAGATCGCACACTTTTTAAGGAATTTTTTATTTCCATATTTTCATACTTTCGCATGCTTGAAGCTTTTGAACGTTTAGAATTCGAACGTTTGAAATTTTAAGACGTTAATACTATCTTTTAATTAAAAATTATTTCTCGTAACGTAAATTTGTACCTCACGAAGTGCATTTGCCAATCAATCTAACACACTTGCACCTGGTCAAGCAGAATGCGTTACAAAACTCACGTAGGCCATCCCAATCACTAGAATGGAAAAATTCAGTTAGGGAAATTTCCAAACACAGAAATGAAGAAAAAACAAGACAAACATCAGTAACAACATTTTAGCATGTCTTTTAATAAGTATTAAATAAAGTCCTACAGTTTATACTTATATAAAATACTGTGGGCCATCGGGCGGTTTCCTTTTCAAGCCAACAATTAATTGTTAAGATTAGGAAATGTTTTTTTTGCGGATTGATTTGATGATTTTCACTCTATCTTTTACTCAGAAGTGGTTTGGGCTTCGATATTAATAAGTTTTAAGTTATTCAATAAAGCAGAGCTCTTTAAAAATATTTAGTATTTGTTTTTGTAAAGAGGTTTCCAATAAGCACATAACAATACTAGGCGCGCCAAAATTGGCGAGGATTTGGCATTTCAAATAGTTGAAAAAAGGCTTTCGATAGTCTAGGAATGCAAAGCCTTTATACAGATCCTTTATATAAAAATTTTTATATAAAATCCGCAGTAATTCCCGAATTTCCGAGAAAAGCTTGCAAGTTTTTAAATCATCCAACTTGACGTATTTTGTGGTAATGCGTTTGGCATTCGTTCTGATATTATAATAGTATTTCTTTTTGGTACTTTATCTCACAGAAAGTGGTGAATATCTTTAAAAGAGATTATTTAATACTGAGTGCGTAGCATGCCCGTTCGACAGACAGTTTTTATAAACGAGACGTGTATTTAATTTACGACGACGACATTAAAAACATGACACACATTTTGAATAATTCGAAAAGTTACGTGTTTATGAGAAAAGTGTGTTCATGAGCGATAAAAATGTTGACTTTGGTTGATGTTCGTATGCTGTTACAGCGTATTAGAAGGTCAAGGTTGCATTGGATTCAAATCTTTAAATTGTTATGGGCCAATTGGAAAATTTGATAACACTCTTAAGAAAAAGCCGGTGAGTTGACCTGCCTATGCTTCTCTCCAATGAACAACTTTTTTGGGTAAATTTTCAAAATTTCTGCATCCTCTGTATTGTAAGGGCAATTTATTATCGAAATATATATTTGGTAATTTATTATCGAAATATATATTTATTTCCCAAAATTTTTTCTCATTTTTTATTCAATTCAGTTTTCAATTTGAATCTAAATTTAAATAAAATTTCCATATATGTGTCATATGTTATCCGTTATAGCTTACCAGTTTTATGCGTGCATGCACGTTTGGTTGCCTACATTTTCATAGCGGTTTCTTCATGTAGAAAAAACAGGGCCGCTGCGCATCACTCACTGTAACGGGAAAATCAAGGCCTGGGAAAGCCATCAAAAGTTATAAAGGCGCGAACATTTGAAGGAATTACCAAAATAAATATTATTGAAGCAAAAATTGGTAACATACATTGAAAATATCTAGCTAAAATATTAGTAAATATAAGCAAAAAGGCTAGAAGTATAAGTACATATAAGGCTATCTTTACGAAAAAACGCAACTGAAAAAACACACCTGTTTTTCGAAATATTACTTATGTTCTTTTCCTAAATTTTCTTTCTTCGACAAAACCGGCTCCGACAATTGCCTTTCTTATTTTTTTTTTTGCTTTAAAACTTTCGAAGTTTTTTATTGTTTATGCTCTTTCTCGTTTTGCTTTCAAAAAACGTGGTTTGATTCGAAACATGAAGAAGGATTTCTAATCAATAAAATTGTGGAGTGGAGTCTCGTGAAAACATATAATTAATGATAATTCTATGCAAAACTCAAATTTGTGAATGATTTTTTATAAGTTATAATTTATTTTTAATAATAGAGTTTTTGAGAAATTAGAGGTTTTCCAGTTTTATTGTTTGGATCTATAAAACAAGCTCATTTGATTTTAGTTTAAGGCCCTTTATATGCACATGTCTGCTCGCTGCCGCCTATTTGTTTATAATGTTTATAAATTTATCGCTATAAAAGAGTAATTATATGAAAAGAAATTTTTTAAGAAATAATTTTTTAAAAAATTATATTCGTTCGGCAAGAAGATTGTCTCAGAATAAAAAGTAAAAGGTGATAATATTTTAGTTAAATTTTGGCCTACGGAAATTATATTTGGAAGAATTAATCTCGCCAGAATGATCCTAATGATTATAGACCCTAAAAAAGTGATCGTACGAACGAATGATTCTTATCATCGAGGTATAGAATGTCTTTTAAGAACTAAACAAACTCTAATTTCTAGAAAGTCTGAGTCTCTCTTATAAAATTTTAACATGAGTTTTAAAAGTAATCGGACCTTTCCCCGTAATATTGAAGTTCTAAAATTAGTGCGAAATTTTTGCAATTTAAAAGTTACGAGGGCCATTCAATGTATTCTCGTTATAGTAGTGGCTTATTGGTGGTAAAAGCAATGCGGTTTGCTTCATTAATACCACTCTCGGTGGGTACCCATAGAGTTCTATATAATTGTTATCTTATTTTCAAGTTATCCTTTGATAATTATTTGAGCTCTTACTCCGTTAAAGGAGAAATTCAGAGTTACTGCTTCAGTCATGCTCACAGTGTTTTGGTGATTAAAGAGGTTTCCCGTGCCGGAGTCTATAAAGTAAGGTAATACTACCATTCTTATGCCGTCTTGGACGTATTTTTTGAGAAGCTATCGAAGAAGAACTTTCTCATAACGATGCTCCCGTTTACACAGCAAATTGTCATATATCCTATATACAGATCCTATCCTATCCCATCCTATTCAGGATAGGACTAGGATCTAGATCCTAGTGATATTAGGGGGTGACCCGAGTGAATAATTATTACCTTATAAATAAGTAGGTGTTAATAAGTATTAGATAAGTAGGTATTAATAAGTATTAAATGAGTAGGTATTAATAAGTAAATATAATGACTATTTTCCTACCCGTCAAAGTTCTTCGTGTGAAACAATTTTCAAATGGTGAAGAGTTCAAGGAAGAAATTAGTACTCATTTTTTGGAGAAGGTGGCGGCTGTTCCTTTTATTAAAAATAAAAATTAATAACATTAGCTTAGTAAGCCTTTCCATTCTACCTGATACCAAGAATATATTGAAAACACCTCATAATGAAGAGCGCAATTGGTTTCTTGGGATTAAATTCGACGAAAGAAGAAATTAAATTTAAAGTAATATAATTTCTCTCCCTAGTTTCTGTCGATGATTTATTAGTTTTATTTAAAGCCTTAATTGATTACAGTTTTGCCCTTTGATAATAATTGTCTTTCAGTTCATATATTATGACAATTTTAAGGCCAATTAGACTATATTTTTATTCGTCGTACTCTTTTTTCATTTTCTTTCTTTTAAAAAACTTACACAGAAGAAAGCCATGAATAAAAAATTGTAAAAGTTCTTTTAGAAATGAAAGAAATAAAGAATAAATTATTACACACGTTTTTATACACAGATCATCGTGTATGTTTGTATGAGTGTATATGCATTGTATACGCTTATAATCATTGCCTTGTTTCAATTCTTTTTTAATGGCATTTTTATTTTTTTCAAAATCGGTTCCCAAAATTTTGCTTTAATTTTTTCTATCGCATTAAAATACGCGAAATGCGCAGTAATTTTTATACTAAAAAATTATATAAAATTGTTAAGTATCACGTAGAACGACGATGATGACTATGAAGATGGTGATGTGAGGTATCTTTTTGCTTTTTAAAACATTTAAAATAAACCATACTGCATCGTTTTCTCATCACCGATTCATGAACGAATTGTCAGGAAATAATTTTATGCAAGATTAATATTTTTGTTGGCATGTTGTAAAGGAATGAATTTAACACTTTTAATTTCAAATTTAAAATTAGATAATTAGAAATAAAATCATAATTAAATGTTAAACCTTCGAATAATTTCAGCTAAACAACAAGAAAAGTGTGTTGAAACCAGAATGAATAGAATTTCTATTCAAAATATATTCAAAGAAAAAGGAATAAATTTTTATACTTTCCTATAGTGGCTATTCTTAAGAACGAATGGAAAAGTGGGCACAAGTGAGTAAAGCGAGTGTAAGGACGAAATTATCAAATTCGTAAGAGTTAACTAAATTTTGAAAATAATCGTAAGACCGCGCTTAAAGCACTTAAGACGACAAGTAAAAACTGATAAATTAAGATTATGTCCATACCTGCCACGCCTCCTTTAATGCGTTACAAACGAAGGAATGAACCTAATGTACGCTTTTAGCGCCATTTTCCCCATAGAGTATAGAATTAATCTGGAATCACAGTTCGTTGCTGATTCGTGAACGAATCAGCGCAAATTAGTTAAATTGAAATTGTCAATTTTTTTTGTTCTGAAAAATTGTGTGCGGAAATATGCGTGATTATTACGTTTATGGATGTGTTTGTACAAACATTATATTCGTAACGTCGCGCAGTTTGTACCGTACAGTACCGTCAAGCTGTTCGTCTGCTGATTATGATTTCTTTATTTTGTTATTATTGTTACTGCAGTCGTTTTTTTGTTATTGCTATCTGCTCAATACATGTTTCTTGATTTCTTTCAACGTGTAGTTTCATGTTGTTTGTTTTCACTTTTACTTTTGTTTTGATTATTTGTTTTCATTGAATTTTTCATTTGTTTTGTTTTGATCTTGTTTTCTTCGTCTGCCGGTAAAAAGTACGAATGTCGGCTTGTTTCCATAATCGCGCATTTTTGAACTGGTAGTGGTAGATAGTTGTAGTGGTGGTAGTGGTTTGTTTTGGTAGTGGTGTGTGTGATTGTGGTTGTTGGTGTTAAGATCGGTTTTTGTGCGACCACTTCAGCTTATATGAAGAGTCGGTTTTGGTGATACCTTCTTAAATTGGATCGATTCTTTGAAGCGAGCGGTTCGTACGAATACCACACAGTTTCAGTTGAAAGATATAGAAAATTATTATAAAGGCAAATGAAAAAAAATATTTGAATAAAAAAAATAGAGACAAAATGAATAATAAAATAAAGAACTGATATTATAAATCGTTCTTGAAAAAAGTATCTTTAAAATTCGAAAATTAAAACGAAAAACGTACAACGAAATAAAAAGAACAGAAGTTTTTTGATTATTTGTTAAATCCATGTTAATTGTTTTCTAATATTGTTTTAATAAAGTTTGTTCGTGTTGTTTTTGCAAAACTATTTAAAATAATTTCAGTTTTTTTAAAAAAGCATATATTTTCCATAAAGAAATGGCTTTCAAAATCGTGTATCGTCATCTTCTGAGATCCTCACGAGAAACTTTATCTCGTAGTGTTTTTGTTGTTGAAGATGTTAATTATCCGGAGGGACACGCCCTAATGGACGGCGAATTATTGAGAGTAAGCCCGATATTTTTTATAAAAAGTTTGAAAATTATATAAAAGGGTATTTATTTATTATCAAGAAACAAATAATGGGTAACATTTTAAGAAATCAAAGTTTTTTAAATAAAACGCATATATATATATATATATATATATATATATATATATATATATATATATATATATATATATATATATATATATATATATATATATATATATATATATATATATATATATATATATATATATATATATATATATATATATATATATATATATATATATATATATATATATATATATATATATATATATATATATATATATATATATATATATATATATATATATATATATATATATATATATATATATATATATATATATATATATATATATATATATATATATATATATATATATATATATATATATATATATATATATATATATATATATATATATATATATATATATATATATATATATATATATATATATATATATATATATATATATATATATATATATATATATATATATATATATATATATATATATATATATATATATATATATATATATATATATATATATATATATATATATATATATATATATATATATATATATATATATATATATATATATATATATATATATATATATATATATATATATATATATATATATATATATATATATATATATATATATATATATATATATATATATATATATATATATATATATATATATATATATATATATATATATATATATATATATATATATATATATATATATATATATATATATATATATATATATATATATATATATATATATATATATATATATATATATATATATATATATATATATATATATATATATATATATATATATATATATATATATATATATATATATATATATATATATATATATATATATATATATATATATATATATATATATATATATATATATATATATATATATATATATATATATATATATATATATATATATATATATATATATATATATATATATATATATATATATATATATATATATATATATATATATATATATATATATATATATATATATATATATATATATATATATATATATATATATATATATATATATATATATATATATATATATATATATATATATATATATATATATATATATATATATATATATATATATATATATATATATATATATATATATATATATATATATATATATATATATATATATATATATATATATATATATATATATATATATATATATATATATATATATATATATATATATATATATATATATATATATATATATATATATATATATATATATATATATATATATATATATATATATATATATATATATATATATATATATATATATATATATATATATATATATATATATATATATATATATATATATATATATATATATATATATATATATATATATATATATATATATATATATATATATATATATATATATATATATATATATATATATATATATATATATATATATATATATATATATATATATATATATATATATATATATATATATATATATATATATATATATATATATATATATATATATATATATATATATATATATATATATATATATATATATATATATATATATATATATATATATATATATATATATATATATATATATATATATATATATATATATATATATATATATATATATATATATATATATATATATATATATATATATATATATATATATATATATATATATATATATATATATATATATATATATATATATATATATATATATATATATATATATATATATATATATATATATATATATATATATATATATATATATATATATATATATATATATATATATATATATATATATATATATATATATATATATATATATATATATATATATATATATATATATATATATATATATATATATATATATATATATATATATATATATATATATATATATATATATATATATATATATATATATATATATATATATATATATATATATATATATATATATATATATATATATATATATATATATATATATATATATATATATATATATATATATATATATATATATATATATATATATATATATATATATATATATATATATATATATATATATATATATATATATATATATATATATATATATATATATATATATATATATATATATATATATATATATATATATATATATATATATATATATATATATATATATATATATATATATATATATATATATATATATATATATATATATAAACAATAAATATTATTAAAAAATTCTTTAAATATACAACAAATAATCACTAAATTATATTCTGAATTTACTGCAATTAACGATAATTTTCTCCAGATTAAAAGTAAAAGCGTGTTACAAATGAAAACGCGAAATTATTCTAAATATCCAAGGATAAAAATTTAGTAGTTTTTCTGGAACTTTTCTAAAAATTAATTTGGCGCAATAATTAATGAAATATCATAATTCATACAAATAAAAGATGATATAAAATACAAACATTTGACTACGTTGGAAGATTCAAAACAAAGCAGTTGAAAATTAAACTTAGATGACAATTCAATAAAAAAAAAATTAACAATTTATGAAAGTTTGTATGAATTTTTGACATTAAAAGAGAAAATTCCTTTAGGGTGATTACTGGTGTTCTTATAATATTTTATTATTAATTAATAAAATGATCGTCGTTAATATAATGATACTAAATTTATAAAAACAGAAAAATAAAAATTTCCCCCTTCAATTTTCCATTTTCTCTGGCTTTTGTTGAATACAATCATAATCCTTGTAATGCTTCAATAGCTCTTGGTGATAATTCCCCCATTTTAGTTTTCGAAAAAAGTTAAAACATTTCTTTCTCAGAAGTTAATTATCAGAAAAACGAAACTCCTTTGGTTATTATCGGCTTTGATACAATATAATCGTTTTTTAGACTGCATTTTGCTCCACTACTGTGTTCATTATCTCGCCTGATATACGAGATAATGAATAAGTATAATAAGATAAAGATAAGTAAAAATATTATATATTGTTGGTTAAGCATATAATTTTCCTTTTATTTATGTTGTTAAATTCAGTTTTAATTTTAAATTCGGTTTGAAACATTTTTATTTATATTATAATTTTGACATTTGACACATCCACCTTGAAAATAACTTGTTATTATGCAAGACTTTGATTCTTTTAAAGGAAGAGATTGAAAAACAATAAACAAAGAGAATAATTTTTAATTTATTTCTAATGAGATTAAAATAAAGCAAAGAAAAAAGCGAGATAGTCGAGGATTCATTTTGAATGTCTCTTACGAACTTTATTCTGCAATCAGGTTTCTTCTAACCAGATGAATTTTTAAAATGTTTTATAAAAACAAAAATTGGTGTTGACCCTGTTTATCATAATTTTTTACTCTTCTGGTAGCACCCGTTGGTAATAGCTCCACCCTCTGTTGGAAGATTAAAATGTTCTATGCAGAATACTCAAACAGGCTGATCAAAAGAGGTTCTTTCTATTTCACATCAAAAATATAAGTAAAAAATAATTCTGCAGATACTGATAAAAATGCTACAAAAAAGCAATTACTAAAATTGAAACGGAAATTATTGCTTCATCTACTATCTGCTAAGTAAATTATTTATCTATTTTCATTTTTAATTATGCAAACATCAGCACATCAATATTCTTAGACACGGGTGTAAAGAACTTTTGAGAAATTTCATTCAATATCAAAGATAAATATTTAAAGAGTAATTAAATGACTAGAGAAAGCAAAACGTAGGAGTAAATCTCAGGTGAAATTTACGCTCGTTGTAGATTCGTTATTTTAGAAGAATATCCAAGAGAAATTTTTTACGGACCATGTTTTTGCTTCTCTTAAAAATATTAAAATAGTTTAAAATTATTTTTATCATTTTAGCCCTCCTTCTTTATGACTTTGCAACGTTCGAATTTAACAACAACAACAATTGCATCAGATATTTTCCAGCATAAACCCTTTCAAAATACCCGCCCATTGCTCCAAATCGACAACCATGACTTACTCAAGTTCAACTTCGACGACAATGCCATCAAGGAATCTCCTCAAAGGTTTTATTCCACAAAAAAACCGGTTGCAGCCACAAAGCTCGATAGTGATAGCGACTCAGACACTGATGGTGAAGAAAAACGACGACGTGAAGCCAAAAAGCGCCAACGGGTATGTTGAATATGAAACAAGCGAAAAACTGAAATAAAGGAATAGCGAGCAGGTTGGTCGTCTTCTTGTGATATGATTTTAGCTGGAAATTAAAAAACTCGAAATGTACGAGGAGTAAATTTTACATCCATTCCTACAGTCGAATCGATAGTGAATAAAGAGGCGATTGATACACGTTTTTAAATTATATCGTGTTTAAAAACATGAATATATTTCAATTCCTCCTCGAAGGATTTGCAAGCTAGATTTCGAAATTGCTGATGTCTATGTGATGACTTTGGAACAGACTGTGAAGCTTTGTAAATATTTAACAATTTTTAGAATGTCAGAATGACAACTTCTAAAATATGTTTGAGTGTTTCCGAATTATAAGAACTTATGGCAATGATGATGCTAATGAGTTTATTACAAGTCATTATACCGTTACGTCTTCTCCTCATGACAACAGCCTATCAATTCTTTGTCTTACCTTTGTATTCCGAGACCTTGCGCACAGTTATGCCCAACGGTTGCACTCCAGGTGAAAAGGACGTGATGACGGGACGAGATAGCAATAGTGACTTGTAATAATCTTACGATTCGTTGAAACTTGTCTCATTTAAAAAACCGACACCTTCCGTTCTAAATATTGTATGCAAATACAAGATATAATAAATAACTTTGTATTTTCCTAAACTGGAAAATTATAACGATTAGAAACAACGAGCTTAATTATAATTCATGTATCCACAAAATGAGTCTGTGTGCGGTTCATGCTATTTTTCAGATTTATTACGAATCGTCAATTAGATACGGACAAAAATTCGCTTATCCTTTTCGAAAATCGTTTAAACTGGAATTGCGGTTGCAATTTTCACATAGTCATTTCAATGAAAAAGAATTCGTTAATTTATTCTATTTTAATCCTACAGGGTGATTCAGAGTTCTGGCGTCGTAAAATGCGTACTCTACACCGAATTCTCGATATCAATCGTGATGGAGTAATCTCTTTTGATGATTTCAATCTGTTGGCCAAACGTTTTACAGATTTAGGCCATTTGCCACCAGAAACATCAGCCGAATTTTTTGAAGTCATGAAGCAAACATGGGAAGAACAATTTGGCGAGGTTACACCCTATAACTTGGTAACAGCTGAGCAATTTCTGACCGATTTTCATCATCGCATTAACGATGAAAAAATGGCTAAACGTGTTGCCAGATTTTTGCCGTATTTATTCAAGGTCACTTTATAAATCCATTTAACCCCTTCATGTCTACTTAAACGTGTTGATCTCCATTGATTTTTCAGGCGGTTGATTACGATCATACCGGTCATCTCGATCTCGATCAATACAAGCTTTTCTTCCGTTGTCTTGGTCTTTCCGAGGATGATGCGGCTATATCTTTTGCTGTGATAGACGAAAACGGCGATGGACAACTTTCCCTTAAGGAATTCGTCCATTTGGGGCATCAATTCTTTCATACGGAGGATGAGACAAAAATTTCTAAAATGTTTTGGGGACCACTTATTGATCACTGAACAACAAAATCCTCACCAGGCGGTTATTCAGAAAAACAATATTAATTATCGATTCAATGATGAATTACAATTGCGGCCACTAGCCGCCAATAAATTGCCGCGACTGCATGCGCTTTTTGGCAGAGAGAGTAAATATAATAATATTAATAATGCACATAATAATAATAATAAAAAAAATAATAATAATAATAATAAGAATAATAATAATTATAATTACAATAATGACAACTATAACAATAGTGATTATTATAACAAAAGCAGCGATAACAATAAAAGTAAATATAATTCTTATAATAAAGAATACTATTATAATTATTATTCAAATTACGTGGCAGGAAATGATATTTTAAAAACTTTTATTTATATAAACTCGTTTATATTTGTATCAATGTCTTTGCATTATAACGAAAATCATGACATTAAGCATTTTATTGTTAAACAAATAAGAAAATTTGACAAAACTCGTAGAAAGTGTAAAAAACACAGAAGCAAAAAAATGAGAAAGGTAAAACCTTAATCTTACGGTTAAATAAATTAAATATTAATGATTTTATTAATACGTTTGATTTCATTTATTTGGCCATCGATCTCGTTCGTGCTGAAAGTATAGATTGAAACAAAGAGAAATTATTAATTTATGAATTCATATTTTGCAGCATAAATATTTAGAATAAGATAATTATAGACTCTTTTGAGAATCAAATGAAATTAAGAAGTCTTTTAGTGACAAAATATGTTCACTTCGTTCAAGTCATACATTTAGTGCCATTAATGTGATTTATTGTCATTCGTATGCTTCAAAACTGTATGATTCAAAACACTTTGGGAAACCATTAATGAGCGGGAGATGTTTTTAAATGCTTTTGCGTGAGGGAACAGGTCATGTTTGTTGTAAGCAAACAAATGGTGTGAATGAGAAAATGCGCAATGAATGTTAATTTCAATTAATTTGATATGGTCAATTATTTGACACGGCGCTTATGGAACAAATATTTATCTAAAATCTTGTGCTAATTTTGATCCAATATATAAGAATTAATAGACTATCTCAACCATCTTTAAATAAGTTATATTTTCTGCATCCTACGCGATAATCAAGATAAAAACCGGTAACAAATTTCTTCGCAATTGCTTTATGTTTCTAAGGTCAAAAGGTTTTCTATTGATTCTAGTGATGAGTGGCAACCTCTTTTATATGTGACATTATTATGATCTCATGGAACTTACATTTGCAAGAGAATCTCTTTTATAGTGGCCTCTTGTTTTGTAGGTAACTGGATTGTTTTATGTTTCATTGTTTCATTATATTTAGAAATCTAAACGAATGATAAAATAAATTAATTAGAGATTATTTATAAATTAAAAAAGAATACGTAATCAATTAAATAATTCTTATACTTACGTGGTACCATTGCTTGTCAATAGATTCGCGTGCTTTCTTCAGAGCTATGGCCATATTTCTGGTGTTTTTAGTAAGCGTTTCCACTTCCGCAGCAAATTCTTGTTCGGCAATTGTGTTGCATGGTAGACAAGTATTAGCTTGACGCATTAAGTCTTGGCAACTGAAATTTTCAAATGTTTAATCATTTATTTTAATATTAATTCAAATCATATATTTTCCTTCTTCTCCTTACCGCTTCACTAAAATCTCTTGGTGATCGCTTATTTCCTCAAAGCGTTCGGCCAAACGGTGAGCATTTTCACGTATAAGTTCGCGTTCTAATTCCAAATATTCGATATCTCTTTTCTGTTGCTCTTTTCTTAATTTAATTGTATTCAAGCGTTTTGCAAATTCGGCACGAACTACCTCATGCTTTCTAATATACTGAGTACGCAATACTTCCAAAGCTTGTGCCAGCAGTTCGTAACATTCTTGAGGTGAGAGATGGGTAGATTTATCTACAGATAGTAATGGTTGAGTAACTGATCGTTTAAGTAAATTTTTAATATGATCCTCAAATGAAGGATCCAATAATTGATCGAGTTCGGAACGTTTTTTGTTGTCGCCATTATCAGAATTAGCATTGTTATCAATTTGATCAGGTCGTGTTGGTTCGAACAATAGCTTCGGATCGATGACTAATTTTAGACTAATCACTTGACCACTAGATAGCAAAAGGACGCATCCGGAAGGCATCTGTAGTAGAACAAAACCTAGAACTGCATTGACGGCATTGCCCGAATCGATTTTAGTACAAACAATGTATTCAGCACGAGAAGGATTAGAAAGTGTGGTCACATCAGATGAAACTATGCAAAGGAGGAAAAAAGAGAGAGGAAGTGTTCTCTATTATTTCTTGACGATTTTAATTAAATGAACTCACTTTCATTCTCCAGGAAACGTTGAAGTTCACCAATAAAATTTATTGTAATGACGTGTAAGCCCGTATTATGGTAGGCAAAGTAACGTAATTCATTAATAAAATCTCTAAAAAAATAAAACAAAAATACAACGTTAATAAATATGACTTCGAAATTAATAAAATATAGTTATTTTTCAATCGTGATATAATATAAGGGTGGAGTAGTGACCCATTGAAGGAATTCCGAGTATTCACATGATAGGAATTATTGAATTTATTTGATATTCTATGAGTGTAAGTAAAAACTTTTGCTCAAACATTTGCAAAATTGCGACCTAAAGCATAGTAATGTTTTAGAATTGATCAGTTTATTTAATTTTCATATCAAGCTCTAGTGTCTGTGTTACTTTTGATACAACGTCCCTCTGGCAAGGCAACATTCAGTGGTAAATATTATGACACGAATTCATCCAGTTGGGCGTGCCCGGTTTAATCTTGTGATTGGCAATTAGTATAAACAGAAACTGGAGTCAATCAAAGACCATTGACTCTACAATGTTGTAGTGAATTTCAATAATACTCAAGCACTCCTTCACTTATGAATTTCACAACAAAAATGTAAACACTTGTTGATTTGATCAATGTTAGTCCATAAGGAAGGATTCCAGGCTTGCATTTGCATCAAGAAAACAAAAATTTTACGTGTCTGTTGGAAAATCGGATATAACAACGATTTCTTTAGCCTTCCGCCAGAAATTGCCATTTCCGATTTACATTAAATGAAAACTATGTATGATCTGCTAATTTTGTACCTCTTCAAATGAATCGGACAAGTATATGAGCTTTTTGCGTCAACTTTTGGTAGACCTAATTCCAATTCTACTGTTTCCAGTACATGAATCATCCATTCTGATGGGTACATGTTAAGAGTGCAGTCAACTTCATGGAACGACTAAAACAAAACGAAAGAAAAATGCGGGAGTTAAAATTTTGTTCTAAAACACGTCTACGTCCAGATAAAAATTCAACCAGAGCAAACTACCAACCTCTTCAGTATATTCGGCCTCCAGAAAGAGAGCATGATGTAGCCTGCCACTGGATTCAGCAATAACAAGTGTTGGTGGCAAAGATGGTATGACTAAAATTGCGCATGAATCCAACCCATAATTGTCATTCGCTTGAGGCGTCATAGTGAGTGGCCCTTGTAGGCGTGGACTGAATCATAAAATTAGAATCATTTGAGAATGAAGAGCATAAGTGGAAAGAAACTCACCGATTCGTATCGATTCCGGCCATTAAAACATAAATATTACCGTTCTCTCGTAGGATTACGATAGGCCATTCGATTTTATCCGGCTTTAAACGAGAATTCTATAAAAACAAAAAGTAGAGGTTAAGTAAAATAAAAATACACAAGCAGCACAATTTTACCATGGATGTTGCTGTTGTTAGTTTAGTGTCATCAATCGAACTTATGTTATTCGAATTTTTCGAATAATTCATTATTTTGCCACTACTATTGAGTGCAGTCAAGTTGCCGGTTTCATTCTCTTTCGGTGCAGGCAGTTTGGACTCGGTAGCTTTAAGTGGTGGTGCGATATCGAAATCAACCGCTGATTCGCCCAAGGAAAAACCAGTGGGTAATGATGTGTTGCCGTCACTGTCGTATTTAATCGAAATTGGTCCAATCTGCCAGACATGACGCAAGGCATTGTTATCGTAAACACTGTGGAAAAAAGGGAGAATAAAAAGGTTAGAATTAAAATAAGAATTAGCGTAAGAGAATTATCTCTTTTGTGATAAAAATTCCAGATTAAAGAAAATGGGGTTAATGGGTTTGAAAGAATTAATTCAAAGAAAATTGGTACTAATAGGTAACGAATGGGTAACAGTTATGTTAAAGATTAGTTTGTGGTTTGTTAGAGTCCCTTGAATGAATGTAAGATCGAAGTTGTTTGAAAATTTGTGTACGTGTTGGGGTCCATGCATTGGGGTCCCACATATGTAATCGGTTATATGGGGTCCACTTGACAATCGCAAAATGTGATGGCTATTTTACAGAACAGAAAATTAACGAAGGAATCGAATTTATTGCATAGACAATTCGATCTCACATTTGCTTCTAACAGTTTCCAGACCTATTCGTTGATCGAATTTAAATAATTTAATTTTTAACATAATTTTATCAGAGCCCAATTGAAGAGGCCTTGTCTCCTTAAAAAGATTACGAGGAGTTAGTTGTTCAGCTAATTTGATTTCTTGAAAGCTCTACTTTTTTTGAGAGACTCGTCGAAATTCTGAGAAAGGCGCGAAATCAATTGGCTTTACACGACAATTTATTTAGCAATGACATTATCGCTACTTCGATCAATTCGTTGCCTTAGGGGCACACGTTATCTAATAGCAGCTATTTTCACTCGATTATGAAGCGTATCCAGCCTGATTGGAAGATATAAAAGAAATTGGAATTAGGTTCAAATCTTTGATTGAAAACAGTTGTACTAATTTTAAATAATTGAGGAAAGGCGTTGTTGGTATGAACCTCATCGTGATTATGCTAATATCCTGACCATAATACAATACAGTTAAAATTAAAGAAAAATGGGGGAACAAGCAAAAAACTAAAATGGTTGTAAAGAGGAAAACAATTTATTTCGGGTAAATCTAAAATTGGATCTAGACCGTCTTTTTCATGAGCCAAACTTACCGAATCGTATTATCCGACAGCAAGACAAGCAGATGGGAATCCGTGGGCGAGGATGGATGCCACCGTATCTGACGCAGCTCCAGGTGTGGATTATTATTAAAGAAACGAGCATCCAAGTTGTTGGAACTGTAAAAATAGAGACAAAGATAACAATGATTAGGATAGGAAGACAAAGAGGGCTTCATCAATACTAAAATTATTTCAGAGCTGGAAACAAATAACACACCTGCCACATTAATGCGTAACAAACAGAAGAACAAACTTAAAATGCCCTAACCCTTCGAGTGTAGGATATAAAGATGTGCGGATGGAGTAATAGAAAGAAAGGAGGCATGACGGGGAGTGCGATAGTATTGGTTTAGGGAACTTAAGAGGAAGCGAATAACTCCTATCATTGCTTTAAAGTTAACCATGTAACAAACCAAGTTAGTCAAGACCCAGAATGTTCATCTTAGTCTATTCTTCAACCAACCCACAAACAAACCAACCCTTTCTCTTTCTCTATCCTTAAGCCAACTAAGGAATAGATCGGGAAACTGTACCTACAAATTGCAAGAGGATATTGGTTGAGAGATGGTGCCAAAAGAAACTTTTAAAAGGTAGAGAAAATAATAAAAGCAAAGCGATGAAATAAAATACAAAAATATTATTAAGCCAAAAAACTTTTTGGTAAGTTTATAATTTTTCACTTGTGCTTATCTCGCGACAGACAAGCACGGTAAACAAATCAACGAATCCTGGGCAACAAAAACAACGGACACACATATTCACATTAAACAATAACAAAAGCAGCATAAACAACAATAAAATGTTGGGGTGAACGCGTATAAAATTTGAAGACAGCACCGCTAAATTATAATTTTTTAATGCGACGCGTACGGGAGTAAATGAACGAGCGAACGAAGGAACGCGCGAACGAGTAAGCCAAGGTCCTAAATAACGAGTAAATGCTCAGCAACTTTTAAACAAGATAAGACGAAGAAGAATGAAAAGGAAGAGGTAGATAATACGTAAGTTGTATTATGATTTCCTGTAAACACTCAGTAACTCCGGTCATAAGTTTAAAAACTCTCATGTGTAATTTGCATGCCGGCAGATAAGTTCGTGATTTACATGAAAAGATTCTTAGTAATCTAACACGTTGCGAGCATTACGTTGCTTACGCTAATAAAATGGCGACATATCAGTTACAGCTTTGCCACGTTTTGAGCGTGAGCGTGTAAATAAAAAATTGCAATTAGCTTTTATTGTATGCGCTTACTCTTAAGTCCACCGATTAGTGTTAGCAATTCATAAATAATTAAGAAAGTAAACCGCAACAACAACAACAATGACAGGAGCATAATAATATGCGTAGAAAGAGCGTTCATAGATTCCACGCGATAAAGAATTAAATGTCGTGGCTTTGAAGGTGAGAAAGAAGCCAGCTAAGAAAAAGGGACATTGTCGAATTTGTAACACTTGTAATAGGCAATGACAGGCTATGAAATTTACTTTTAAGGAATTTCGCAATTTAAGATTTCATATAAGGATCGGGTTTTCCAATAGGTCCACAACAATTTTGTATTCCAGAATTTCTCCCGACTCAGGAATTGCCAGAACTGTGAGGAAATCTCGTGTAAAGATATTGCCTTTTATCCCCACAAGGTCAAACATATTGACGAACAGACGCCTCCTAGTCATTTTGAGTGCTGGAACTTATTTGGAGTCTGCAAAGACATGTTATGTTCTTATTGGAAAACCTTCTCCAATTCTTTAGATAAGGATGGATAATAGTTAAAAACGTATAAAAAGCGCCACCATTTGGGTGAATAATTGTTTTAATTCTTAATAATAGTCAACAGCTATATAAATTCTTTAAAAGCTGTATAACCTTTTTCCAAAAATATCAAATTTAATTAAAATTTATTTGATTTTAAAATGTGTGCTTTATTAATTTTAAAAATATTCGTTCGTTACTTTTTTCTACTTTATTTTCTTCATTTTTATCTGCATTTATTCCACATAAGTCTTAGCTTTGAATTCCTTTCCTTTTAATTAATTAATTTATGAATTTGTAATGAGAAAAGGAAAATAATAATTACAACAAAAACGCTATTGCGTCCATTAAAATACAATAATTTGTTGGCACTGTTTACGCCACGATTATACGCGCTTTACTACAAGAGAAGATAAAACAAAAAAAGGGAGAAAAAATCCTCAAGTAAACTTTGTCAAAACAAACAAGAAAGGAACAAAAGCAATAAAAAACGGGTTAAATGGCAAATGGCTAATGGCAAATGTGACGCCATTAAACTCAACGCCATTCGTAAATTAAAATGGAGAACTTAAATTATACGCAGGTGGGTTGTCGTCAGAGACACTTAACTAATTATTAGTTATGGCGACCACTGAAATTATCTGTGTCAAAGCGTAACGTAGGCACACTTTAAATGGGTTTGCTGTTGGAGTATTTGTGAAGGGGCGGGGAGGGGCGAGAGTAAATTGAGACAAATTAAATAAAGCCATATACTTCTGGGATCAGCTGGAGATGGCGAAGGGAGACTATGAAGTTCTTAACCAGCAGGTAGATTACACACAGCCTACAGACATTCACAAAATACTGAAGAATTCAAGCTAGACGTCATAATTTGCTCACAGTTTTAAGTTATCGCCTTGGCACTTCCGCTTAGAATCAAGTGGATTTATTTACTGGAATCTTCAGCGAATGGACCAACTTCTCATTTCGCACAGGCCGAACTACAGAACTCGGAACAAATGTGAGAGGCTCCCATTGGGATACCATTAAAGGTATTAAGGGTACATATCCTGGAAGCATCGATAACTAGACGATATCTTCTTCTGGGTGGAAGTAGGTACCAATTATCTCTCCTATACGGCGATTCGACTTGTGTGAAATGTGCAATCCTAAATCTCGATAAAAAGTTGAAACCAGAAAACCAGGATGAAGTCTGTAAATACTCGAATACTTGGGCATGGCGAGAATTTTACTCCTTTGGAGTCTCGCGAGCACATTCATGGACAGATTTCAAATAGTACCTTATGTGGACACTTGCACCACTCCTAAGTCATTTGTAAGAACATGAGCTTCTTTTTTGGTAAGGGATAATGATCGTCTAAGCCTCTTCTTTTCTGTCAGTCAAATCACGTCTTCAACCGCAGGCAGCATGACACTCCCATAAGATAGCTGACTGCAAGACGAGTCAAACTTGAAGAATTGGCTTCTTCTCTAACCAGGTCTCAAGTATATAGATCCTTGTCAACCAGATTCAACCAGATTCAATCATATCAACCAGATTTTCACAGGCAGAAGCGATATTCTTGACCCATCTGGATTTTTGGCATGCCGGTTCATTGAAGCACCAAATGCACATCATGTGTGTCTTACGACTAATGTTTATAGTTCAGTTTTATCATTTGGACGTAGTAATTAATCGTGTAATCGATGTTGATTTAGCATTAAAAACTGATTAATAAAAAAGGTGTTTTTAAATGAGCATCCAAGCAAGATGGCTCGTATGGGCTGCCAACACTGATACGAGTCAATTGAAGAGCATGTGGGCAACATGTCCTTTTATTTACTTGCTTTAAAGATTCTGGCTTTATGACGAGGAAAAGGAAAATATACATAACGGCCTATTTATACCGAACAGTTATCGTGAACCCAACTCAAGTCACAATATTTTGTTTATAGTTCGTAAACTTACCTCTTGGGTTCTTAAACCTAGGAAAGCAATATTAACGTTTTTATTCCTTTCATATTTTTACTGTATTTTCGGCTTCGACAAAACTACGAGATACCGTAGTTTTAGCCACGTAGTTATAACCATAGGATGCCGTAGTGGCTTGGTGAATCTTAGTACTGATAAGGGTAATAGAGGGAGTATTTTTGCATATAGGAAAGCTTCTTTGGATATAACAACACTTTGGAATGTAACAAGTATTTAAATTAACAGAACCGTATACCACTAATACGGTTTCGATTCCTTCGAAACTATAGGAAAGCTTTAAGCAGTTAAGATTTTCCAGTCAATAAGCTGGAATACCAAATTGGAATAATATTCTTTGAAAAAGTGAACATTTATAGACGATCTTCATTTGCTTTGAAATAAAATAAACAAAACCTCATTCGGCCCAAAAATGATTCCGTATACATAAACGTTTAAGAATAACAAAACATAGCTGAAGAAGGGATTTCCTTGTAATTAGAGTGTAGAAAACAATATTTAAGTTAATCAAATTAAAAAATAACAAATTTACGCTTGAATGACTTTTTCAGAAATTCCGAATTGACTTCTTCAGCAAAAGAGAGCCAAAAAAATAGCCGGAAGGATAAAAATCTTTGTAGTTTATTATTATATTCAAAATTGTATAGCAGTTATCTACGTTAGAAAGAGATAGATGGATAGAATGAGACAGAGAGAAAATTCCATAAGAACAAAAATCAAAGGATGTTTTAAGCAGTTTAAACCAATTACCGAATACGGCAGCTAATCATATTCATTCAATTCCAACTAATTTCCATTTCAATTAACTTTTCAAATATAATTTCGAGAATTAGTAAAATTGCAAAGAGATTGTGAAAAGGTAGGTCGATTTGTCGGCCGTTCTGTCGGTCGGTTGTTTGGTCTGTCCTTACATATATTACACATACAGGTGGTTAGAAGGGATCATAAGGTCGGTTGTTGGCACAGACGGAATGATGAGAAGCAAATCTGACAATCCGCACATAATACCGATGACAATGATTTTGCTGATGATGATGATGATGATGATGACGATGAGAATGCTGTTGAATCCATTGGTTAGCGTGGCCAAAGCGACTGACAAAAGCATAACCGAATCATACACCTGGCTAAATTCTGTTAAAATGTTGTTGCTTTATGGCTTAAGAGTAATCAGCGCAGAATTTCTTCGTCTCATCTTTAAATTCATACTTGTATATAAACCTCAATGGCAACCCCAACAACTTTTAGATGTTGATGATGAAACCAATTTGGTCGGATGTCCTGCGTGGGTCCGTCATATGCATGTGTGTGTGCGTTTGCGTTTGTTCAAAACTATAACAATCAGAATTTATGTAGTCGGTTATCAGTAATCAAAATACAAATGGTTTTATGGCTGACTGACGTGGTTAAAATTAAAAAGGCTAAAACGGAATAATGGTCTATTTGGTATAAAACGAGCAAAACGTTACGGACACCGACGGAGTAAAACGGAATAATTAAATTAAGTGAAATTATAAAATAAATTTAGATGAGATTATTAAAAATCCCAAAAATTAAATATTCTGGCTTGTCGTTTTATCTTTTAATAAACGAGGGCGCTTAAATTGATACGAGATTTTGACGGTAAAAATGACGTCTCTTTGCTTTTTATAACAAAAGTTTATAAATACACTTCGCAAAATTATTTATTACGCAAAACGGACTAAAGCTGTTTTCAAGGTTTTCAAGTCGGAAAAGCCTCCATATACTTTGAATATGCGGTTTTTCAATTAAACGTAAATAAGAAAAGCAAACACAAAAACTAAAGTTAATTTTAGAGGTAAGTCTGACTTTATCTCATTAGATCTTCAGAATTTTGACGAAATTAAAGCTAATAAAATTGTATCAGGGTATAAGTTTCAAGGTATAAGTTTTGTAACTACGAAGAATATTCAATGTATTCTCGGTGGGTTTATTATATATGCAGGCACTTTGAGCGATTCGAACCTTTGCGGCTAGATATCAAATTCTCCTCATAATTTTAATCGCTAGTTTTCGAGTTCTGCTTTTTAACTTCGACAGTTAAAATGAATGAAGCCTGAGGGAGCGTACGAGTCGACTGCTGTAGAGTTTCTAAAGCTCCAAGATGAAGATCCATTCTCCAGGTACACGTATGTAATATGAAGACAAGAATTAATCATAGAAAGAAGCTGGAGCCTATACAGAGCCATAAAAGGGTACTGACAGCCTCCCATAAATTTAACATCGCTTCTTCGGGAGCTGTCATAGCGTTTTGGAACTCAAAGGGAATTTTTTCTGACGAAGTTCATAAAAGAAGCCGTAACCATCAACTCCGCAACTTACGCAACTACTAGGCATAATTTACGTAAAGTGATCAAAGGAAATAAGTGTTAAATAAACCGTCGATTTGTTGCTCTTTCATTACAATGGTACTTTCATTACATGTTTAGAAGGCTGTTGCTGTGATATGGTTTATGTGGAACGTGTTTTACCGTCCAGGTCTGACACCTAGTGGTTATTATTTGCTTTCAAGTTTCAAAAATTATTCATGTGGAAGTCAAGCTGCGTGGATTGCGGAAGCGGAGGAAGCTGAGGAGGGAAGCGGATAGGGTTATTTCGCAGGATACTGAACATTTAAGGTCCTTACATTAGCTTATATGTGTTAATATTCCCTTTAAAATGTGCATCACGACTATATAGAACTATACTGAAGTTAATTATGTGGAAAACTTACTACCGGTTTTTGGTACAGATACTGAGAATACATTGACCGCCCTCACAAAAGTGCAAATAAATTTATTTATACAATTGTATACGCGATTGTAATAATTCAAAAACAAAAATGGAATTCGTACATTTCCAGAGTTAATGATAATCGTGCCCATAGAAGACATAATCATCACCAACCACTAACGAAACCACTGTCACCGCAAGTAATTAAGGAAAGAACTCGCTGCTTTTTGTAACTTTATTAAGAAGGCTATTTGTAATGAAATGCTCCGAGAAATTACATTTAAACCCAATTCAGTTAAACTTGAAATAAACTGTCTTAAATAAATATACTCGGCGGTCATATTAGTTGCCCTCAGTGCAAAATTCAATACACCCTCCCCACTCCAGCCATACGTTTAATTCCTCAAACATCACAACTAGTTTTCCATTAAAATCCTTTCTAGCTAGAAGAAGAGCAAGTTGATTGAAGTTTATTTTTATTAAAAGGTATTTTTGTTCCTCCATATTTTAATATTTTTGTTTTCTTCGTTCCTAGAAGGATTGTCTTGACGGTATTGCCTGCCACGCGATGATATAATTGAAAAACGTTGAAAACCAGGCAATTATTCTTGTAATGTGATAACAATTAATTTAGGTTGTTTCATTATAATAAAGAAATCTAAATTACGAAAGTTCAACTCGAAACAATTTTAGAAAATAAATAAGAAAATACGTTTAATCCAAAAGGCCCATCGCCGCATGTCGGGGTATAATAATTCAATTCTACTGGTGCCTTGGAAAGGAAAATTTAGACGTCAGCAACCAGACTGACTACCGCGATGCACGCACTGCGTCACTATTTTGACAACACCGACTGTACCTGAGAGAAGTGCCAATAGCTCAGCAGCTTATAGGAACTAACTGCACTATCTACTTTTTATAGTGTGCGAAGCCTTTTACCAGGTCTCCTAGTCCTCTGCGACCTCATGGTGCGATGTTTGCAGAGTTGCGGAAGATGCAGTTGGTGCAGTTGGTTGCGAAAAATGGCAGCGTAAGATTTACTTTCCCCTCTTCAAAAGGGAGTCATTTATAAAACCCCGACGGACAATAATTGAGTTAACATTATTTTATTAACATTAGTTTATTTTCGAAATCCTGCCAGACAATCAATTGCCCCTATTTCGTCTCAGTATTTGAGGATTGTTATGACTCCTATACCAGGAGTTAGGTACATACAAACTGCAATTGCAGCGGACAACAACAAATTCGAATAAGATCAAGTTTACGTGTGGAACAAATGCTGTACAAAGTTAAAGGATATAAAATTGCGACACGAGAAATTAGACTCTTGCAGCTCTGTCCTGTCCACGGGATTTGGCTATTACAGTAGGACCTCGCGAAACCTAACTCATTCCAATAATGAGTTTTGAAATAACACCCAACGCCTGCATATTTTATTATCACAAAATAAAAAGCGCAATAGAGCCCAACAGAATCTCATTAAATGAAATATGTAAAAAGTAATTCCAAAATTACAGCATGAGCGAGATTGTAGCTGAATTTTCAGGTTTCACCAGCTCACAAATCAAACGTTGGAATTGTGAAGAGGAAAATAATAGAACTGAAAAAACATTGAAGATGAAAACATTTTAATTGAAAATTGTCATCTAGTTGAATAAATAAAGGAAATTAAGTCCTGTCGAATATCTTGTACCTCGTCCAGACAAGCTCTTGGCTATATTTCGTTACACAGGCGCGTTCCGAAAGCAATTAGTCGTAATTGAAGTTCGAACGAATGTATTTGCTAAGACATCATATATCTATGGTTTGTGTCTCTTCTCAGATATTCTTCAATATATTGAAAAAATTGGCATTTCATGCAAACAATTGTCGGACTTCAACGTTGGATAGGAAATTTAAGCGAAATACTTTCGTAGATATTCGCAGGAACTTATTGGTTGATTTGATAATATATCCATGGTTAAGGCCCGATATATCCATGGTTAAGGAAATATATCCATGGTTAAGGTCGGATAATTTTTGATGGTTTACGTCTCCACTAAGATGATCATAAAAACGATTTTTTATAGTTGGATTATATGGATCGAATTATGATTACTTCTTGTCGACTTTGATATCGAAACAAGCCGACGTCGTCTATATCTTATTTTTTGTGCTTTTTAATTTAATTTAATTTAATTTTAATTGTATGCCTTAATGACCGGTGCTTTTTTATAAGACTGCCATGAATTGTATTAATTTATTAATTGAGCTGAAGAGATTCGTAATTTATAATTTGCGAGAGACAGAAAAAGTTTTCGTCTAATAATATCTGCATTTACAGCTAATTATTTGGAAAAATGTCGTTGCGTGCACGAGTGTAGTTTGTAAGAATAAGGCAGAATAAAGGCCTTTAATCTCATGATAGTTATATGGTTTTATCTGTATATCATATTTTCATTATCATTTTTTGTGCGAGTACAGTCATCATTTCCGTTCCGTGACAGGCTTTAGAAAAATAATTAAAATTTAGCTTTTCCTGACGAATTTCTGGAAATAAAGGGAAACGGCGGGAAGGGGGAACCTCAGTTCGTGGTTTCATTTTAACTAAAATTAAGTCATAAAAAAGTGCATGTCACACAAAAATATAATCGTGCATGCTCGCAATGAGCTCATAAATTAACGAAATTCATAACTTTAGCTGTAAATGGGCGACATTAAAACATTTCCGAAAAAAAATTGCTGAGCAAGAGATGAGGCAAAAAAATTTATTTAAAAAATGAAGATTAGAAAAAATAATGGTAAAAATGGGTGATAAAAAAATGTGAATAAAAAATTAGTATGAAAAACCGTATCGAAGAAACGTTTCTAAATATATATCGCATAATCATGCTTAAATGATATTCATAATGAGTCTTGCATGTTTCAAACACGAATGAATAATAAAAAAATAAAATATCAGCTTACCACCGGAAGTGGATACATTTACACACACACATACACACACATACGCATATAAATGCGCACATGCTCTCAGATGTTCGAATATTGCACTACAAATACTCACAAAATATTCTCACAAACACACAAGCACTCACACTGACACATTCAAATTCATAAATGGTTTAGTGGTCTTTTTGCCAAATTGCACATTTCTGAAAAAAATATGTAAAAAATTTTGCACCAGCAGAAACAAAAAGGGCTACGGGATATATATCATAAAAATTCCGTTTTTTAAAACGTATTTTCCTTTCCAGTTACATTTCTTCCATTTTACGTTTTTTCCAATTTTTTCAGAATTTTTTTATTTTATTAAAATATTTTTTTGTAAAATTGTAAAAATGGTTTGTATGTAATGAATGGGGCAGGGCATAGAAAGAGACAAGCAAGAAAAGTGAGAGAAGGAAAAGACAAGAAAAAATAGTCAAAAAATGGAAGAAGAAGGAAAAGAAAGAGGGAGCAAGCAGAAAGAAGCACGAAGAGTTCCCTGCCTTTTAAAATAAAATTGTATTCTATGAATTCTGTGGATTTCGAAATTAGTAGAAACAAAGAAACAAAAGAGGAGGATGAAATTAAGCGAATATTGGGAGCAAATAAAGGAGCATTAATAGCGAGAAATAAGGAAGCATATGTTTCAACTTCATCAACTTTTAGTAGCTTACATAAAAGCGATTATAGAAACGATTCCTGAATAAGCATTACCTATGGGTTGAGGCATAGTAGAGGAAATCAGGTCGGATCGGTGGGAGTCTAAAAAAGAGATGGAGTTAAATTTCTTTTAGCACTTCTCCTATTTCTTACTATTTGTTTCCTAAATATTCGGATGTAAAAAATGTATCGGGATTATTGATGATTATTTTGAAAAATAATAAATAATAATAATAATAAATACTCGTTACACAAACGTATAAATGTATTTATCATACAAACACTGCACGCCTTTTAGGAACATTTCGCCCGAATGGATTCACTAAAGGACTTTGATTTATCCGCATTCTTAGCTTCGATGCGATATTTAATGTAACCATTTGTTAGTAATGTTTAACATAAGCAATAAAAACGAGTA
Source organism: Physocephala rufipes (assembly GCA_963966595.1). Lineage (NCBI taxonomy): Eukaryota > Metazoa > Arthropoda > Insecta > Diptera > Conopidae > Physocephala > Physocephala rufipes. The sequence continues at coordinate 8,685,643 of OZ016504.1, read as the reverse complement.
ATAATTCATACTAAATATACCCTATAAATAAATTGATTTAGGATATCACATGGACCCAAAACAAATATAAAAAGAAATAAAATTAAAAAATAAACAAAAATTAAAAATAAAAAACAACTAAATAAAACATACCAGAAGAAATATTTTAAAATGATCACCTAGTCATATACTTTAGAAAAATCGGAAAGGACATTAAAACAAAAAATTAGCATCCTTTGGGCAAAGCAATTTTATTTTCCGCCGGAAATGGACGTTCCCACAAGGACATAAAAATGAAGGAAGTGAGATGTGAAAAGGTATGACTATATTGGTGAATGCGTTGATTAAGAATACAAATTAGCAAATATTGTTTTTATTACGCATGCATTTGTGTTCTTTCTCTTTCTCTCTATTTTTCTTTCACGCAAAAGCGTTTAGAAAAGAAACAGTATTTGAAAATGTTTTTGAAAATATATTAAATATATTGAATAATTTGTCGCTGTCAGTGCTTAAGTCACTGCTGTTGAATTCTTTTGGCTGCCTATGATTGTGTGGTATCATTCACTGCTCTTTATTCCAAGGCTGACCATTTTAATTGACCACCACCCATTGAATGGCACACCCAGTTAGTCAAAATTATGTATTAAAAAAGAATGAAGCTAAAAAACTGTAGAAAAAATCCTTTCGTCCCAGAAAAGAAATTATATCTGGTTTTGGTTCGTTCATTAATGCTGCAGGACATTCGGTATTGCAGCGCAGTTAAGGACATGTGTCACTGTTAAGGGCATTGTGATTGGAGCATGTAAATCTGGTGGTTGTGTGCGTGTACGTTTGTGTTATAAAATATCGCAGGGAATGGGGAAGGGGGGTATAAAGGAATGTTTGCTTGCGAGACAAAACGCGCACTCTGTACGAATTACGTAATTTGATTGCGTTGCTTCTACAGATTTTTTTAACAAATGTTAAGAACTATTGCCGAGCTGACTTTGTTCTGGTTATTCTCACCAATTCTTTTAGTTAAGGTTTGTTAACATCATATTAATTCAAGGATATATTACTCTTTCTATGACGATCTCGAACAAGATTCATGAGATCTCAGTATCGGATTTCCTCTCAGTTTAAAAAACATGCCCTGTCCTCTATTGGGACCATATTGCAACTGTTGAATTTCTCTTCTGGTAATGCTATCATATGCGTTACCAAATGTCTCCAAACAAGTGAGTTTTTCATTGCCGGGAGTGGGCTTCAAAGATTCCAAATGCAGTCTTAATTTTCAGTAAATAAATCCTTGTCCACGATCCACGATTAACAAAGAAGTGTTTTATATCCAACAGAGAGCATTTTCTTGAGTACTCATTTAAAAGGAAGCAGCCTTATTCTTGTCAAAAGTAAAATGTTGGCTGCCTCAATTAAAATAAATGGAAAACTCTTTCGGATTTTGGCACAACTGAACACATGTATTTGTTGGAATACGTGGGGCGATCAATATATTCTTGGTATTCCTGTTATTCCCGGCTTCTTCATTGAAATGGTGTATGTGTGCTTTAGTTTACAAATTATGTCTTATTAACGACAATTGGATTGATAGAAAATTGAAAGCAAGTTTTTGTAGGGTCCAAAATTATGCCTCTAAAAACTAATGATTCAACCATAGCCACTAATGAATGACAGAATGACATAATTTTAGTGTAATTAACAACGATTTAGAAAAGTTTCATTATTTTACTTAGAATAATTTTAGTAAGAAAAGGGCCATCAATGATTCAGAAATGCGTCAGTATATTTTAATAGTTTCCAAATAGTTATTACTCATGTTAACCTTGGGTTGATGCTTTGACGTTACCGGATCAAAACATTTATTCACGATAAGTTCAGATCCAAAGTAGAATTATTATGCTTCGTCGGAAAACCCAAAGCGATAGTTTAAGAGAAGCTGAAAATTGAAAAAAATTTTAGAAGATAAGCAGAAAATATAAAAAATTTCTGAATTGCTCTGGAAAGTAACTTTCAAAAAATTTGAATTCCGAAGCGACAACACTAAATTTTACTTATACGATACTTCCGGTAATTAAAAATTTATGATAATTTCAGCTAATAAAATATCACTGATTTTGCATGTTCCATAAGACCTCTTTCGTGTCTCCCTTTTCCCTTCACCTAGTGTTCTGATCCCCTCCCTCCTCGTGCCTTCTCGTCATCTTTCCATTTACGGAGCCTTCATTAATATTTCGCCGTTGTAGAACGAATGCAATAAAGCTTTGACAATATCCTTTTGGTTTGGGTACAAAATATACACAGATTTTTTCATGACTAACCAACACTTTGTCATCATTTGGTACACATGCAAGGATTTACGCTCTGATGGAACAGAAATAGTACAAAAAAAGGAATGTGGAAAAAGCCACATACAAGAAGAAGAAAAGCAAGGAATGGAATGGAATTCGTTTAAAAAAATCTGGTCGAAAAAAAGGATAATGTAATAAAGGATCTGCTTACACACTTTTTACTGATTTTAATCCACTCCTTCAAAACGCAAAGTAACCGGAAACCGAAAATCTATTTCGCGTTTCTTTATTTACTGGACCGTTGGCGGACGTGCTCCACTCTAACTCTTTCTCCCCGGAGAGCTAGCAATAGGATGAGGATAACAATTTCTCTTTTACAGGACATAGATACTCATTATGCGCATTTGTGCCGCAGGATATGCTTCTTTTATTTTAGCTAATAATTTTAATTTTATTCAAAATTATGTTTCAAAACCAAAAGTGACCAGCGAGGGAGGGAGCGGCGATGTGAAGGGGAAGAAAAGGGATATTACGCGAAAAAGGACATTCGTTTTTTCTATTCAACGTCTCATCAGCGTGCACTCAACTGCTTTGCAAAATTTATTTGTATATCTAAAAGGACATTAATTCGGTGACCAAACCTCAAACTGGTCAGTTTGTCTACTCTTGACCACCCTCACACTCCCATGAGCGCCACCACCAGGAATTTGGAATGACACATACACGTGCATTTTTTAAGATAAAAATATGCAAAAAATGACACACGCGGGACATCGCAAAAAGTGTGTGCTCTTTAGCAATAGATACAAATGCGGAACGGCCGCAAGGAAGTGGAAAAGGGATTAGGTAAGGAGGAGGTGTATGTCTATTTGATACTCTGGTAGTGTAGTTAAATTTATTCTTTTTTTCTCAAAACAACGGCAGCCACCGTTGCTTGGCCGGCCGGTCGAGCAATCGAATTTCGTTTGTCATTAAAAAAAAAAGATATTTCTTCAAAGTCCTTCAATATTTTATAATTTTATTTCAAGTTGTTGTTGCAAAGGAATCGTGCAAATTATTTTGCAAAAGTAGCAATAGCGGGCAGAGTACGATCGGCTTCAAAATCCTGTTCAAAATTCTTCATTATGCAAATGCAATACGATTAAAACAAGTACGACTAAAAGAAAATCCAACAACTTTGCTAACAATTCGAAATAAATGTAAAGAATGATATCAAAGTAATTTCAGAAATTCCATAAAAAATCTGTAACATACTCGTAGTGATAAATAAAATGAATTATTGATATCGGGAGTAATCGCTTTTTTACCTTAACGAGTAATGAAAACACTTATCCTTTTTACGAGATGTTTTGCACTCGGGAAAACAAACAGTTTAAATGGATGAAGAAGAACAAGATCAACCTTTTTAATATGGTGATCCAGCTGGCAACATTTGGATATTGTTCAAAATTGCTACCATAATTCCATTAATACCATTACCATTACCACTACCAATAATAAATTTATCACTCTTTCATCTTACCAGAGAAACTATCAAACGGGCTGCCAAACTAGCGGAGAGTAGATAAATTCGGTTATAAAAATATGCTATAGAATGCTATAGAATGTCAGTGGAAGCAGTCCTAAAAGTGCAAACATCACAGTCCTAAAAGCTTTAGTACAAATTTAGTTAAAACAATCGTTTTAATTGAGTGGATGATGACCACATTTTTATAAAGATTTTGGACATGTCAGTCATTTATTCGTTGAGGCTTCTTCGATTTTCTGTTCAAGTTATACTAAGTTAGATCTCTATTGGTAAGCTTTTTATTATCCTTAAGTAACCGACATAGTAAGATAGTCATAAAAATTCTGACTATCCGATTATTTATCTATTAAATTAACAATTTATTTACTACCACTACGCCATGACTTTAACATAATTTGCTGGAGTTTTTTTTGGATTTTTTCCGAGTTACATCAACGGGAACATCACCATGTTCGCAGGATATTTTTATTTATATTTGCATTGACGAAATTTTTTCTAACCTATTGCGGTTCCGATGTTGTTGACATTGATGTTGTTTCGTGTTCTATCTGGATATTTTACAAAAAATCTTCTTCATCCTAAACATTCCAAAACGCAATATGACGATAGCATTCTGTTTGCCCGTGGAAGTGTTGTGATTAATGTGAAATATTTTTATGTATGAGTTAATGCATTTCAGTTATCTCAGGCGCACTGATAGCATTTTTCATCACTCTTGAGATTCTGAAAAGAGTTTTCAATAATTTCTTCAGAAATCAAAAAAACTTTTTTACCTCAATTAAAAAGCGATAATTTCCGGCGAATTCAGAAAGATCTGAAATTAAAAGTGTCAGGCGTTGGGAAACATCTAAGTCAGTAAACGAAAATAAACGAGAATGCTGTATCCACCCCGCCTTCTTTTTCCAATTACTCAAGCGTGAAAATAGAAAAACCGTATTTCACCTTTATTTCATGTTAAAAAAAAGCAGGTCAAGGGTATGAAAGCTAACAAATTCTGTAACAAATTCCTGCGTGCGGATGTGTGTTCACGCATATGTGTGTGCACGAGCATGTGTGTGCACGTGCATGTGTGTACAAAACTCGAGCACACCACAATGTTCGGTGTAGTTTCCGAAGTCTGCCAAAATAGCAAACATAAACAACACTGACAACAACAACACCACGGAAAACACCTGTAGACAGTTGTGGATGGTAAAAACCGCAAGATAAACACCATCAATAGCAGAAGCGTTGACTACACAGCAATGACAACAACAACAACAACAACAACACCCTCAATAATAGCAGAAGCCAAGGAGAGGAGCAATCGTTTAAATCAGAAACGATAGCAGTTGGCGATGGACACCGTTGTTGGCGATGGTGTTGATTATAATGGGAATTATGACGGTGACAATTATGCATCGGCACGTTCAAACCGTTAGTTCACACAATTCGCTCACTCATTCATTCATTTAGTCAATCAGTTGAAAAATAACCAACATCGCAATTGTACCAGCCTGTTACCAATTCCGCCATGTTCTTGTTGTTGTTGTTGGTTAGCTAAAATTCTATGTAGATCGCGCTCCGTCCTTTGGTATTGGTTGAGCAGTTGTTGGTGTTTTAAGAGCTGTCGCTATTTTACGCGCCGTTGTTGTTGTTGATAGTACTTTTGTTTAGTTGTTTCTATTTCCTTGAACAGCTTGAGGGTTATAATTTTAGCTGCGTATCATCGGCAAAACAGGAAAACAAACATCTGGCAATTAATCCCATGATGGTGGCAACCCTCGTTTTTTTAACACGTTTTTAATTATTGTTTTGTAACACGTTCGCGTGTTGCCTAACAATCGTTTAACTAACAACAACAAAAACGACAAAAATAGCTAGAATAAGTGTGGAAGAAAAATGAACGAAAAAGAAGAAAATGGATGACGTTAGCTCAAGGGGTAAAAACTTGATGAGATTAAGCCGACTGAAATGGTTGGCAGTTCTACGATACAAGCGGCAAGGCAATATTTGCAATATCTTAAATTGTTGTTGCAGTTGTTGGCGATGTCAGCAGGCGCGAATAAGCATCGAAGTAACGAAAATCGGTTTTAATAAAAATCTGTTTTATATTTGAAATAATAAAACAGAGCTAAGTTTTTTGTTTTCTTTTAGGTTTTTATTTTATATACGTTAGTTTTAATAATAATGGAGTTTTTCAATAAGAACCTAACAATTGATGAAACCCCGGATTTTCAAATAATCAACAACTCTCAATCACTAAATAAGTTTCTTCCTGCGCAGATTTTTAAACATTACCTTTATATAAAATTCCATTCAATTCGTCCTATTTTCGAGGATTACTAGCAATCAAAATATTTATGATTCTTTATGAATGCGATATATTTATACTTCGATGGATTTGTCGAGTCCAAGTAACTTTAGCCCGACGGACACAGAACCGTCAATGAAGTTTTAAATAATTTCTGAACGTTATTCGTTCCTAACAACATTCGTAACAAACATTGTTGACCAGGATAAATAAAGAAATGAAAACCGTTCAACAGCGCGTATGTATAAAATAATACAAAGTTGTTACGTTCTTTTTGAAAAGTGCGATATTAGAATGGTAATGTCTTTAATTCTTGTATCGTTTCTTCTATCCTATAAGATCCAAGCTCCTTTGATTCTCACTGGGACGTAACATAAAAATTGTACATCGATTCATAATTCAAAATTGTTGTCCTTAAAAAGCAACAATAAAAATAAATTTATTCTACAGAGCACAGATTATACCACGAGGGCAGAATGGTAGAGAACTCCTCATACCTTAGCATACCTTTCTCATGGATGAGAATCAACATAAGTCGAGGGGTGCGGAGGAGTAGATAACACGATAAAGTCTATGCTTAAGTACCTTAACCCGCCATTTCTCAATTGCATTAACGGCGTTTGGTTATTTCTTCTTATTCTTTTCATTCGAAGCTTTTGCAAATTGTGCAAAATAAGAAAAAGTGTATCCTATCCTATATATCCTTTCCATCTACTGCGACGACAACGACGATGACGATGAACGCATAATAAATAAGCAACAACTTCATGCAAGTCTCATTAGAGTTGTCAACGTGCGCAATTAAGCACAAACGGCGTTAACTGCTACCGCTGCTTCTGCTACAATTTCGATCATAAATAAAAGAGGCTTGCAGTAAGTTCAACAGCAGAAGCAACAACATCAGCAGTAACAACAACAACAACAACGGAAGTAAAATCATTGCCAGCCTAGGAAAAATGTATATTCAAAAAAGTTATAGCCGTCGCGTTTGTGTAAAAGCGGCAAAGCGATGGTTGCAACAATTTTTTGGCAAATTTGTCGTCCTGAAAACGCAGTCAGTTTTAATTTTTTGGGAAAATTTATAGCTTCAGAAATTTCACCTGGGCGTTCACAAACAATCACACACATACACACACACGATCTCGCATACAATTTTATGCTTAAATAAACTACGATGCAACGACAAATTAGAAGAAGAACAAGAAGATCCGCTACTAACCCCCTGATATTACTTTTACGCCAACAACAAGAAATAATGACAATACAAATGACGCTAAGGATTCATAAATTGCAAAATTTGAAATGTAGATTTTATAGAGGATAAGAAGGCAAGCGATGAGAGTGGGAGTGGGAAGGATGATAAGAAATGGAAGTAATAAATAAAGGGAGCAGCTGGGCCGGGGGGGGTGTAGAAAATAGTTCTAAAGTGTTTTATGTATTACTGGAAGAATATTTATGAGAAACGGCAATTGGAAGGACATAAGAATGAGCTTTTGTAATCCCTCAAATAAAACCCGTTTTAGTTCTCAACCAAATTTTATTTTAAATTTTGTTTTTGATTAATTTTGCGATTTTCAGCGCGATAATCATTCAATATATTCTCGGTATCAGGGTGACTTACTGATTATGTAAGGAATTTGATATATTGTTTCATTAACACCACCATCTGACGAATCAGACATCAAATATCATAGAGTTGTGGTCATTGGTTTATTAATTATCAGTTAATAATGAAAATTAGAATAGCTTTCGGGACAATTCGGAGGAAATGTGAGGAAGTTGCCTCAAGAGCTTTCTAAAGACAGAACGCGAGTTTATCATACGATCACGGGAGTTAGTTGCAAACCCTTAAGACCTCTTTAATGGACTCAAAGTTGCATGGGACTCATAGCGTTTTGAAAGTCAAAAAGAATTTCACTGAGGGAAGCCACGAAAATGTTGAAATGCAGTATCCTATCCAACTACTACGTTGCGGGAAGCGATTAAACAAAAAAGACGTGATAAAACTATCTACGTGACGGATTGGTTCATCTTCGAAATAGTCAAATAGCGCAAGTTTCGAAGGTTACTGCGTGAGACAGTGATTCACAGAAAATTAATCGCGCACCCAAAGTCCACGCAAAGTTTTCATGAACTATTATTTAAAAATGCTCTCTGGAGGAAATGGTTTTCTGATGGAGTCGGACAAAAGGCAAAAAGTAATGCTTCCTAAGAGGGGTAGATTCTTAGAAGGGTAGATGCTAGAAATCTAAATAAATAATAACAATAATTATATAAACAACGCCATCCGAACAACACCGATACCGAAAAGACATTGAACATACCACTTATCACTTTTGATTATTGTTTCAAAATTAAATGCATTAAAAATTATAAATATTTATATAATTTAATAATACCTCCCAAATTTATTTACGGTTTAGTACGGTTTTGTAACCATTTATGTAATGCATATTTGGCAATCAAATACGTTCGTTCGTTTTATAATCTAAAATCAAGCACAGTTATCTGAAAGCTGATAAAATAAATAATAAACCTAAATGCAGTTAAAAAAGGCAATATAATTGCCAGACCAACATACAATACCAAACACATCAAAACACCTTAACGCAATTAAAATAACTAATTCTTTTATTTAGTCTTCTATTATTTGAAATAATTTCATTAGAATAAAAAACAATATAGTGAAACTCATAAACGAAAAGAAAGCCTCATTAAATGAGATCCAATTAAGTATTTTAAAATAATGTAGTTTCCTGCATTTTTATAAATTTCTCTTTACTTTCTCCTTTCTCCCTTTCGATCTAGCTTCCAGAAGGAATTTATCCTCACCATCATCATCATAATCATCGCCATCTCTTCAATAGGTGAGAAGTCCGACCGACCTCTTTCAAATTCGTTACCTAAAGCTTTTGTAAGAAAATGGCCTTTTGAAAAGAAATGCAAAGTGAGAAAAGAAGAAAAATGATTATTTTGTATTACTCGCATAAAATAACAAATACGTGCAAATCCTTTGGCAATCGTCGCAATAATTAATTTTAAGTCAAATAGCAGAGGGACGAACCGCGAACCTAACAGATTGTACAGAGAGGGGTGGAGTGAAAATGAAAGAGAGTGAAAGGGTGACAGAGAGAGAGAGAGAAGAGGCAAAGACTGCATCCGCAAATTATCATAAAAGCTACCTTGTACACAAACTAAACGACCTGAAAACTGAAAGCCTTCAAGAAGCCGAGGAAAGAGACGGATGGACGTAGAATACACATACACGCATACACGCAAATATTCATCAAATTTACGTCACACTCGTATGAAAGCGATTGGATGTATTCCGTCAATTTTAGAGGAAGGTGGACTCAGGACGATTGTTATTGTTTTTTCATGGCATCGAAGAATTTATTTTGGAGCGACACATTTTACTTTACGTCATTTTTCTTAAATATTCTTAGCTTCAAACTGAGATGTAAAGGGCGCATTGAAAACTAAGTGTTAAAAAATTTTTGTTTCTAAATCGTTAATTCAATAGAAAAAGCATAGCTTTTGTTGTAATTTGGCGTGGAAATTGTATAATTTATTGGCATATAAAATCAACAACCCTTTCTTGCACGTTACAAAAAATTGCAGTGAATATTTTAGGCTGGTTCTGATTTTTGTGAAAAGGAAAGAAAACTGCACACAATTTTAACAATTTTCGTAAAAATTAGACAACATTTTATGCACTTTTGTGGAGAAGTCAGTCACGGAAGGGTTGTCCACATCTTACAAAAAGTCGTTGAAGTCAATGTTGGTGATTTAGAGAGTTTGTTTCTTAAGTCTTTCTTATTTAATAGCTTCTCTGACTTAACAAAAAGTTAATATCGCCGGCTATCGGGAATACATTTAAGAAAATGAAACAGATTCAAAAAATTCATAACAATCCTCTAACAGATGATCAATCAATCAAATAGAATCACGAGCCAACAAATCAGCTGTGGCAGACCTATGATAAAAAAGTTTAAAGACGGAAACACTTGAAGCACAAATTTAAATACTCGCATAGAAACGCGTACTTCACCTACTTATTTGCAGTCAATTATTTCCCTTTCTAGTCGACGCCTTCGGCCTTTCTTACTGTAAACTCAATCACACAACCACACACATACCTTCCGTCGTCTCAGAAATACATGGCTTCCGACACGTTCAAACTAACTCATTCTTTGTGTTTCGATTCATTTCGAAAAATTCTTTAACTTCGAGCATTTAATTCTATTGTTCGTAATAATTTCATACACTCGTCCGTTTAAGCTCCTTTCAAATAGGAATAAAAAAAAAAACAACAAATGCAACGAAGTATTTAAAGGGCTTGCAACGATTCTTAGTATGAGCATAATAGAAAAAGGGAGGTAGAGGTTGGATCGAGGAAGCTTAAACCATTCATGTGACATTTATAGAATTTTTGTTATATAAAACAATTTTACTCAAAAAAAAAAAAAAAAAAAACGGCAAAAACAATGAATTTTGACTTTTATTGTGGCACTCACACGATTTTCCCTCGAAGTCAAATGATGACTCTCTCTTGCACACATTTTACGTCGTACTTATTTTAATTTTAAGATTGCACTGTAGGAAACCAACCACCAATAATTTTTTAATGAAATATGATATAATTTGTTACTAATATTATGTAATTGATAACAACTTCTCTACTTCTAATGTAAAGGACAAAATATTGATTAGATGTAAGATTTTCTATGAGTTAGACGAAATAAGTAAGCTGAACACGTTACACATTGCCCTATTTACTTTCACGTAATGTTAGTTGTTTTTTATTTCTCACATGTCGCTTGTAATTGCTATTTTTTGAAAGGTATACTTCTAAAGGATATTGCCCCTATTATTTTTCAGAAAAGTTTTAAAAACCCCCAGTCAGTCTTTTGCTATGGATTTTATTTTATTACCAAATTCGATTAATTATAGGCAAGAGCTTCTTTTAAATTACTTCGATAAACATTCCGGGTGGAAATCAATTTTTTTCAGCATTGCATTTCATAGTTTGGGTCTCTAATCTTGTCAAAAAGTTTGCAATATTATTCAAATGTCTGGATCGTTTTCAGGCGACCGGGATATCGATAATTAGTGGGCATTAGTGGCATAATATCGAAAGACCCGCACGACCACAAGACAGTATAAGTATTACTTAACGATATGAGAAATCATAAAATCCAAACGGCTAAAAAATGTATCCAAAAACTTCCCATCTGACTATTCAATAATATAATAATAATGTCTTTTAAAATGAAATTAAAATTTAATTAATAACACGAAATTTTTCTACAGGGTCGAAATAAACATTGAAAACACGTATGAATGCCTCTAATGAGACGGATAAAGTGAGAAGAAAGACCATTGGTGCTGGCTACGGGAGGGCGCAATAAGAACAGCACTTGCCGATATTTAAAATAATTAAGCTCTCCTCTTCTGGGTCGATTATGATAACTGTAGCAATAGGGGGTTAGAGAGATAGAGGGAATGGGTAAAGAAAAAAAATTCTTTAAAAAGTATAATCGCTCACGGAAAAGTACAATCGATCAACAGCGACACTGAGATCTTTGGACTTTAGATCGCCTTCTGTTAACGTAATTAATTATTTTAATTATAATGACGACAATTATAATTATATTTTACTTTAATTGACGGCAATTATAATTGTAATACATACTTGTCATAATTATGGAACAATTATTAGGTAAAATTCATTGAATTTGTTCGAAAATTGCTTTCCATTTTAATAAAGATCTAAATTAAAACGAAAATAAAATTTAAATTTAGCTGAGGAGTCAGTATTAATAAAAAATCAAGTTAAAGACGCCAAATTTAAATTCAATTGAGTAATTTTGGGATTTGTGGACAGTAATGACAATTTGTTTCAATTTCGATTTTTAGTTCCCGTTCATTCGCTGACTGGACAGAGAAAAAATCTGTGCTTCTGGACAGAGAAAAGACAGAAATACACCTACTGTACACGAAATTATGCAATCTACATAAGTAGAAGAATGCCGGGATGAGAATTCAGTAAGGCCGAGTTATGAATTCTTACTCGGAACTCACGAAATTCCAAGAGAAAGAAAGACTGCTCAATGAAGACTATTCAAAAAAATGTTTAGCAGTCAGATATCATGAAGTCAATATAGGTCATAATGGGTTAATACGTTCTAATGGCGTCTAATTCCGATTTTTAAGGAACTCAAAGAAATCGAAGAAAATTAATTAAATCGAAACTGAATAAATTAAATAGTTGAATAAATGAATTGATAAGAAATTAAAATTTTGCCCAAATAGATCATACGACCAGCTAATAGAGGCGAGACAAAATTTACGAACGATTCTGTATATTCAATGTTATAACATCCATGTTTGACAATAGGCTCGGTAGCATAAGCCCACTTATACTGAACCAAATAATGCCACACTTTCAAACGTAGAGGACCAAAAAATCAAAGCCTTTGTATCGTCGCACTCGGAGCGAAACGGGGGTCAGAACAAGTGCAGTATTAAACGACTATGATTACTAAAAGAGTAAAGGATATAGAAGTAAAAGAGGGAGGGGCGTCCCTCTTCAAGGCTCCAGAAGGCCATAAAGAAAAAGGGCCGTAGAAGAAAAACAATCTAGGCAAGGCAAGTGCTAAATTATAGATTGTTGAGAATGTGTGCGAAGCGGAAACGAAACGAGTATGTAGTAAACTGTCGAATTGTAACGATCAGCTTCCGGTAAAATACGAAGACGAAGAAGGAGAAAAAAGTATTATAATCGTAACCGTAATCATGTAATATTCCTATTCGGGCTTCAAAGTTATTTGAAAGGGTTTCTCAGAAATCATAAGGAAGCGGTGGGGGTAAAAAAGCCCATTCCATTCAATGCTTTTGTTGTTTTGTTTTATTGTTATAATAAAGAAGAATAAGAGGGACTAAGAGATATAGTTAAAAATAAAAATTCGTGATATAGTAAAAACAAAATTTCACTGTTTCATTCTTCGGGGATAATTTTTTAAAACGAAAAAAATCAATTTATCGTACAGCTAATAATCTGGAATATAGGTAACTGTCATTCAAATTTAATAAAATTAGATTTTATCGTCGCTTCTTATTAAAGTAAAGGGGTTAACAAACGCCTACATTTTCTGCGTTTGAAAAATTTTTGTCCTTAAATACTTTTCGTCCCGTTAATTACATTTTCTGAACTTCTTACAGTTAATTTTGTAATCTAAATGCATTGAATAAATTCAACCGCACGCAAACCAAACCCCTCTACACTTTTACTTCCCTACCCTCACTTCATTTCTTTAAACAATCTCGTCGAAGACAACTCTTAAGTATGCCGAACGTTCTTCGAAACGGCATTTTACTCCTCATCTATTAAGCGCAATGTTAAAATTCTTAATCCCTTTTAACTCTTTGTGTCTAACTCCATTGGTTCTCAAAATTTCTTCTTCTTTGCTCAATTTTGCTTAACACCTTTTTTGGCAGCTTTCGTTAACTGTCGAACAAATAATAATAATATCAGCAATAAGAATTACAACAAAAAAAAAATGGCAATAATAATTATAACAAATCTTTAAAATTTACGTGCTTCACGTGCTTCTTCTTAAGCATGAAAGAGATTTGAAAATTTTGTATTCCTTTTTTTAAGAAAACAAGAAACGTATACTGATTTACCTTCTGATTCTTCTTCTTTTATTCTTATTTATCTTTTTCTTCTTCTTTTATTCTACTTATTTTTACTTCTGATTGCTTTGGACTCCTTGAGCTGGATGTCGTTATTGTTGCTTTTGATGCTGATTATGCTCGATGTTTTTGGCAGCGACATTTCATCAGCAGCGAAAAATAAAAGGATTTAATGGTACATTAAGAATTTTATTACCGCGTACGGAGTTACGCAATTTAACAGAGGTGAAAGAGGGTGAGAGAAAAAATTTAACAGAGGTGGATATAGAAAAGTGCTAATGTTGATGAAAAGGATGGCGATTATGTTGAGAACAAGTTTTAATAACACTGCCCGAAAAAACTGTTAATTACCGAGTTAAAACCAGCTGCTTATTGTCTAAATTAGAAACAGTTGATTGCATAAACTAAAAGCAACAGATAATTCAGCTCAAAAACTGCTGATCGCATTAATTACATAAAGGTGATCGTAAAAATAAACACATCTGGACGCCTAAATTCAAAACAGCTGAATGTCTAGATTCAAATAATCTGATTCCCTAAATTTAGAACAGCTGATCATCTCTGTTTTAAGTTAAAATGGCGGTGGCATAAGCTAGAAGCAGCTGATCCCATACACCATTAACAGGTAATCAATCAAATTAGAAACAATTGGACGCACAGACGACAAAACCGTTGATTACGTAAGCATAAAACAGGTGATTATCGGAACTAAAAACAGCTGATCTTGCAAATGAGCAATAGCTGATCAGAAAATTAAAAGTAGATAATTTCCTAAATGAGTAATAAAATAGTAGGCGATCATTTAAATTGAAGGAAGCTGAAATTATAGACGTGCAGGTGTTGATTGCGGAATTTTAGAATGGCTGATTGTATAAATTGATAGAAGTTAATAATATAAATTACAAAAAACTGGTCTTGTAAATTTTGTAACAGCTGGTATTACAAATTGAGAACAGCTTATGAGAGAACAAATTTATAAGACATGAAAATGACACAGAGAAAATCAAATCTAAATAAAGAACAGCTGGTCCCTCAATCAAGAAATTGATTGCATAAATAAAAAACGGCTGGTCACCCTAATTAAAAATTGGAAGGCGTAAAATTTTTATGAACATATAAAAAGGAGACTCTCTAAATTAGCACAGGCATTCTGTGCTGAATACAAATGTTTAGTTGAAATTTATATTTTATTCGAATTTATATTAAGAATTACAAAATTTTTTTTAAAATGTAAGATAATTTTGAAACTTTGTCTGGATTGAGAATTTTGTCGACTCGTGTAATATTCAATGAGAGAAGTAGGTGAAATGGGTAAGGTTAAATGGAAAGGCTGGTAACAATAATGACACTGGTTCTGATAATGGCCTTAGTGATGATGGTGGCGATGAGTGGTATTTGCAAAGACAGTGGAGTACTGGTTGGTAATGATAATGGTTGACAACATCAGGAAGGACATTTCCGCTGCTTTTTGCCTTGTCGACTTTTGCGCTTCAATGACAATTATTTCATTTTATTTGTTGCCAAAAATATTTGAATTAAAAAATTCATGTTGAAGGAATGCCACCATTTGATGCCTTTTTCGTGTCGTTGGTGAACACCTTTACACTTGGCAATGTATCTGCGGGTGTGTGAGGTTCGGAGAAGCAAGATATGGGAGTGTGTATTTGCGATAGCTGCAAAGTGGAACAATATTAATGGCTTTTATAATTGAATACATTTTGGCAAATCTTTGAAATAATTTCACCCTTTTACCTTTCGTTAAATATAAGACAATAAGAAGGCACGGAAGAAGTAGAGAGAGAGAGAAGATATATAAGTAAAAGTGTTGATTATTCTACATTTATTCATCGAAATACCACCAAGATGAATCTCTGAAACTTAGTGTAAGAGAAAGAGCGAAGAAGGAGTGAATGAGAACGTGAAACAATTGTTTGAACTACACAATACCAAAGGTCTTATAGTTAGGCTATAAGATTTAGTGGTTTAAAGAGTAGACCACGCAGTTGAATATTCATCGCAATTCTAGCAAATTCATCGACTCTGAAGGATTAAAAGCATGCTAAAATCAAAAAATTATATACTGATGAATGACAATTAAAGCTAAAGAGGCTACACTAAATAAGAAAACTGTGAATGAAGAAAGGTTAAAATAGAGAGGTATCTATTTCTTTACGTTAAGACATGGAGAATGCGTAAACAGAGAAGGAAAGCGATGTAGGGCGAGGCAAGGTATTGGACAAGGATAAAAAGGAAAGTCCGTTGAAAAGATAGCTGTTCTGCCAAATATTTTTAATTGAATGTTGGAGGTTTTGCAATTTTTGTCTACCAAAGCTTTTATGACTTTTGGAAGAAACGGCTCCTATTTTTTAATGAATTAGTTTCTAAGAACTTGAAGAATTATTTTATCAAAGATATAACGATGAGCGTGAGTTTTCGTCCTAATCGTGCTTAATTTCTGCTAAAAAAGTATTTAGAATGAAAGATATCTCTGAAAAGCTTTAACATTTATAGCTCCAAATTCCAATAATAATCAGTCGGCAAGAGGGTTCGCGCTTCGACAAAGAGGAAGCTCTTCCATTGAACATGACTTTAAATGGTATTATTGGTACTCACGTTGATCAAGGATTGTTAGTACTCTTATTGCCCAAGGCATTCTTATCTATCTGTTGGGTGTTGGTTAAGGCATCGATGGTTTGAATGAACGGACGTACGAAATTAAGCCATCAAGGTAGGTGCGTATATTAAATAATATGCGATATTATCTTCACTAAATTACAGAATTTCGCAACATCCCTGAAGCAATGGATTTATATATTGTTAAATTGTTATTTAATTTTTAAGGAGGATCACAATTGCCGACCTATACAAGCCTTGTTGAAGCGCCTTACTGATGGCTGAGATGGTTTTGGCCAGCATGTTAAAATTTCTAAGGATGGGATCATAAAAGTTCTCAACAAACTTTAAGTCAAGTCTACGAACAGAAGGATGGTTACTGAAATCACTGAACCATGGTTTAACCCTTAAGAAATAACTGACATATGACAAAGGAATAACCGTTTTTTACTTGGATTTGAATAGAATTGAATCTCCGGTTAAATTTTAAGATAAAATTAATATAATTTTCTTAAAACAAAAATTGTTTTAAATTGTAATTAAAATTTGCAAATAAATTCTCGCAAAAATCCAGAATTTTTCGAGAAAGAATCTCTAGACATTTACCCTTTCTCTATTTCCGGGATGTGGTATGAATATTATTATGTGATATTGAATATTATTATGTGATAATAATATTCAACTATTTTATTATTGATGTCAGTTTTAATAAGGCTGATTTAACACAGTCCAAACCCCGCACCTTTTTGAAAGCCCTTAACTTCATGATGGTGTTAGCTACTATTACAACGCTAAGTCGACATTTACAGGAAATAAATCCGATGGAAAAATATCTGCATATTTTAAAAAATTAACTCAAAATATAGGTATGAAATCCTCTAAAAAGGGTTAAGACAACAACAAAATTAACCGATAACGAAAACGCAGTAATAAAGCAAATGTTATAGAAGTGGATTAAATGTAAAAAATTATGTTTTGCACTTTGCGATAAAGGAATTTTAAAAAGGTTGATAGTTAAAAATAGAAAAAAATTCAGAAAATTAAGTATACAAAAGAGGAAACCCCACGAAAATTAATAAAAAGAAGGGTTTATGTGTTTCTCTCTTACATTTAATAATTTTTATAATCGAAAAAGTAAATAAAACGGAAGAGTAAGAAGGGAGGCGATAAGGTAAGCAAAATGGATACAGCTGCACAGCCTTTAAATAATCGGAAGATAAATGAATGAAGAAGAAATTTGGGAGAAAATTAAAAAAAATTTATTGGATAAAAGCGCACGTACACGAAAAAAACAGGCAAACACCACAAAAATCAGAGAAGGGGACTTACATAAAACGCAAAAACGCAAGACCAGAGACAAAAGGCAGACAGATAGACACCGAGATATTTACGGAAATGCGGCTTGTTTAACCCTTTATCTTTGTACTTCCGTGCATTGAATAATCTTTTTTTCTATTTAATGGCTAATGTGCATGAGCGTGCCTAATTTTTAACACAATCCCCGCCCTTTTTTGCTTCCCACTCATTCCTTTTGAAGACATTTTTTACATCCGACACTTATTCAAACGGTTTTTTGAATCTTCAATTTCAAGGGAAAAGACTGAAAAAATTTGTGAAGAAAGTAAATAAATTTAAATGTTTACCATTGTTTTACAAGAACATTTTCTTTTCGAAATGAATAGGCTATAAATTTCTTAAGTAAAAAGGTCTAAAACAATCAACCATACTTGACAAGAGTCAACTATTGTGCCCTTTTGAGTGGAGTAATTATATCAATTGAGTGTATATAAATTGTATACTTTTCAAGATATTAACTCATTGATGGACCTTAACGAATTGGAATTGGTAGCACGAAGATGACATTAGTCGGTAATGAAAACTGCTAACCGAACTGATTTATTAATGCAATTCCCGTGAAGGGTTCAGAAAAGGGAAGCGCTGCCAGTGAAAAAAATTCGAATGAAAAAACAATGAAGATAGAAGATCACAAAAACCGATTTGTTCCCAAATTAAACTTGACAAGAGACGAGAGCTACTTGTTCCACTATTCTATAAAATTTATAGAATAAAATAAAAACAGTAAAACGGAAAATTATATTTTTCCATGTAAATATGTTTAATTTGATGATTTTCTATTTGGTAAGGATTTAAAATGATTTTGGCATTCGTAGCATACTCAGAGACATTTAATTTCAGAAGCCTCGAATGGATTTTTATTAAGGTCTGTTAAATTCTGAATATTAACACGTTAATCGCCACAATAATATCAAAAAAATTTTCACATGGACCATGGTAACTTTATTAGATAATTTAGTTAAAAATGCATCAAGGAATCTTAATGTATCAAAGAAAAAAATATTTATGTTTGTTTCATTTGATTGTTTGTTGTAAGTCAAGAAATTTTCAGGTTTTGTTCCTGATAGGCCTGATAGGTCCTGATTTCGAAACATACTGCAAATTTATCGTTTGCGTCGGACATCTGTGATTAACGTGGCCTTCTACCAAATCGCGTATGTCAGACATATATGTCTGACATGGCTCATGTAGAACTTCTTAGCGTCAGACACATATGACTGACATGGTGATTAACGTGTTAATAAACGCAATAATAAAAAAACCGTTAAAATCCGTTGTGAGAAAGGAAAATTATGATCGCTATTTGAATTCTAACGGAACGCAGTAAGAGCATTGTAAGGAATGTCACATAATTGGAAAACGCCATTCTTTATTTGTTGGTTGTTAGACGAAGAGAAATACGAGACGACATGATGTTAGCAAAATATTGAAATTATGAAGTAATGAAAATTTAAAATTTTGATTTTCTGAAAAATTTTAATAAAAACATTTTTTAATAAAATAAATTATATTCTGCAATTATCAGAATCTGCGACGACATAACTCGAACTACCTTGTAAATAAATAATTTAATTTTCAGATAATACTGTACACATTTTCATTTTAAAGCTTTTTCGTTTAGTACCAGACTACAAAATCTTTCGAAATACATTAGCTGATAACGAGAATCTTTGATATATTATAGCACGTTCAATGTATTCCTGGTAATTATTTATAAATGGACGTTTAATGTATTCCTGGTAATTACATCGGTACCAATGAAGTCGATAATTACTCCATTAGTGCAACTGCATCCAAATTAGTCACTATTCTACAACCCAGATCTGAACCTTAGTAATTACTATTTGTTTCTAAATTTGAATGGATAATCGTCGCAAGTGATTTTCCAGCAATGAGGAGTTCAAGACACAACTAAGTACTAATTTGTCGGAGAAGGGGAACATTTTTTAGGATATTAGAAAGTTAATATGCAGTCATAATCATTGAATTGAGGTTAGGTGAGATTATATAAAAATTTTATATTAATATTAATAATATTACAAGTTTCTACTTCTGTGTCGATTCTGAGAATACACTGAGCGCTCCTCATAAAACCGTAAATTTGTAAATTTTCAAAACAAATTCTGAGGAATTAGTCTCGTGGCCTGATAAGCCTACATGTAATTTATCCTATTTCAACGCTAGGGGAACAGAAAACAAAGAGAAGGGTGAGTTGATTTTGAGGGTGCAGTATAATTTTTAATCAACCACCAACCAATTCCTAATCAGTTACCTCCATTCTTCTACTTGCTGCAGATGTGCCGGGGAATGTCTTAAGCTTCAACGTAAAGTGCTATTGAAAGAAACTAATTTTCATTAGAAGGATTAAAATTTTAGATGCGCATATCTTTGACAAAACAGTACTTCGGTTGGTACAGCTTTACTACCAGTCACCAAGTAATCGAATGGGTAATCGTGCGCCTATTTATGATTTTACTAAAAGTTTACTAAAAAGAAAGAGCAAGAGAAATAGGTTTAATGATATAAATAATTAACATAAAGTCATAAAAATAATGCTCTAACTCCATTCGAATAATATCGCCACAACAACAAGAACAGTTATTGCCACTGAATACATCTGGAGCATTGAGGAATAGCGACGAACCAATAAAAAACGGCATTTAATGATGAGAAAGGATGAGCGGGAGCTAGTAAATGAAGGCAGAAGACCGAATTAAAATCACCCTTCGGAGCCGTTTTATTATTTTGAAAATATTAAAGTTCTAAAGCTCGTCACCACGCAGTGGAAAACAGTGGCAACAACACTTTTTGTCGTCATTCGACTTAAAGAACACTTTTGTATTCTTCTAGTGGTCATCAAAGTAATCATTATTACAAAAAACTTAAAAAGCTAAAATATTCAAATATCAACAAAAATTATGAGTTCCTCCCGAGCATTTTTTGGGAGTAAGACTTACAAACGGACGAAGTCACAAACATCAACGAATGTTTGTCCGACGCAAAGTCACAAACAGCAAGTATTAAATTACTTCGATTAGCATGGCAATATCTTTATTAAGCCATTAAAAATTATGGTCCTCAAGGTACAGAAAATTTGTGGCAAACACGAAATTGATAAATGTATAGGAATGCTAGATGGCGGTTAAGTTAAAACCTTTACAGAATTGTAATTCTTTAAATTAAACAGAATATTCGAAACTGGGGTTTCTGATTACACAAGACTTTAACAATCTTATAAAGAAGACTTTCATTAAGAACCCTATATCGCCTTAGCAGGATACATTCATACAAATGTCGATGCTTTAAGTGATTATAAGATTTCAGTTTTTGGTTCTCACTAAATTTGATCTTATTGGATTGGATTGGATAATTTCAAATGGAAATAATTAGCGGAACATTTGCATTGTTGGGATGATTGTTACGATCGAGAATTGGAGCAAAATTGCCATGACTGGATTAGAAATATAGAAGAACCTTTTAGCAATTTTCAAAGGGTTGGGAGTTTGATTCTGATGAATTAATTAACTTTGGATGATATTCTGACGATCTGATTTATGCCAGATCATAAAGAGATTTAGTGCGAGCATTTATTTATATTGCAAAATTGTTAAGTGTCTCAGAAGCCATTCTCGATTTCGTCAATGATTTTGTAATCAGGAACAAATACGAACATTATGATCGTGGACTTCATCATAGTTAAAATGCTATTTTTCTCGCTCATGCTATTGTGTTGCCAAATAATGAAAAGATATTAATGGTGCGTATTTTTATTAAGCTCATAAATAGTTATGTACCTAATGGATAACCTAATATTTGGGGTCCGGCAAAGAAGACTTTTTCAAACATTCAGATGACCTCAGAAATTATGGTGCAGGCCTCAGCCTCTGAAAACGCCGCTATGATTTTACGGGGACACCTTTATCTTTTAAGATGCACAGGGAATACAACTAATCAAAATAATATTATTCGAAGGCCTTTTCCATTTTAGAATTTTCAGACATTTAAATTTGATGCAGTGTTCAAGTAGGATGCAATAGTAATTGTTTTTAGACAATTACCGCAAGCGGGCTATACTGTAAGCAATGTGATAGCGAAATAATGTCGCCAAAGATTACGCGACGTGCAATACTTCAATTGTCAACGTTATTTAAAGGAATCAAACACGGGAGTTTTCTTTGTAATCTGTTCCTTTTTTGTTAAGAAAGTTGAAAAATGTTTGTCATTTGCGAAAACAAAAATAACAATAAAATGATTAAAAAAACCGAGAATTGAGACTTGAAATTCAAAATTTTACGCTCAATGATATCAAAAATATAAAACTAAAACAAAAATAAAATTCGAAAGATATTCGACACGACATTGAATCGCGCACGTAGCGCGATTAGAGAAGAAAGTAATGGCTAGTTGCTGGAAATAGGGATGATGACAATAAGAATGAAGAAGATGGTGGAAATGATGGTGATGCTCACGATGATGGAGACGCTTACGATGGTTGGTGCGTCGTTTTTTCTTAAGCTCTGAATGACTGCAAAGTACAATAAAAAGTATTAAAGTTATGCGCGGCAATGAATGCACAAAAGTATTAACTCGACGAGAAAGAAATACACAAAAAAATTGGAAGTTAAAAGTAACAAAACTAGGAATCAAAGGCATAAAGTTTCACAGACTTTTCTGGCATGACAAATAATTTCTAGGCTGAATAATATAGTATACAATACCAAAATCTGATAACGAATCAAGCAAAGGAAAAAGGAACGTGGGAGAAACCACAAGAAAGCAGCCAATTCAGTTTTGAGTTTATGCTCGTCCATTCAAGCGATTTCCTTAACCATTTGCATAGAATCGCAATTAATGCAACGTAAAATATTAGACGACTCCGCCATTCGGAGGAGACCAAAAGAGAACATTGGGAATGGTTTGAGAGAACGAAACTTGAATAAAATGCTTTAATACTCATAAGAAATATAAATATAATAATTTTCTGTAATGCTGATTGAAAGGATTCCTTAATAATTATTTCTGATAAAAGTGATCATTAAAATGCCTTAGTGAGGCAATGTAAATATGTTCATATTTATAAAACGAATTTCATGAATTTGTGGAATTATCTTTTTCCTTTTATTGAAATAAATTAAATGATTAAATTAAATTGCCAAACTTTTTATAAGGTAAGCATAAAAAATATAATTATATAGCGTTTTTCTTCCTCGACTAATGCCAAATATATTATCAGTGAATAATTATGCCATTAGCGCAATAAAACTGACAATATTATTGACTTATTGCCATAACTAATCCTCAATAATAGAACCTTTATCCTTGGCGCTGGATGGAATGATTTTATTATCATTAATGTTAGGCTATCACAAATTCAAACTCCAATTGAGTAATAGAAACCTGAGCAAACGAAACCGACACTAGGAGACCCATTTCCATGAACAACAACAACGACAACGATCCACACCAATGTGGAAAACTTTATTAATGGCAAATTAAATGTAATAAAATACAGATGTGCTGAACCCAACAAATTCTGTGCTCGGCCGCGAATTCCTCACAAACGATTCTTCAGTTGCATTTTTTCCGCAAGACTTTTTAAATGATTTTCCAAGTTTTCTACACCTTGAGCCAGTATGAATATAACGACTGAAGTAGTGGACGAATAAGAACAAGAAGAAGACTCTCGATATAGAAAACAGCCGCCACCGAATTTTAAGGATTATAATAATGGCTAAAAATGGAAACTTTTACTGCAGTTTATCATTTATTCACTGCTTAAGCAAATGCGGGAGTGGTTCTGGTTGGCAGTTAACTTCACTGCAGGATAATTCTTCAGTTTACTTCAAAGATTTCAATTTTAAGTTCGAATAACCACGCCGCTAACGCCCACCACCGATTTGTATGCAAGTAGATGACTCTTTGGGCACTTCTGTAATGGCTTTTTAATACTACTTTTACGCACTCAAATGATTTAAGTGAAGCATCGGTGACAACAAATCTGTTTTTGTTTCATAAATTAGCATATCAAATACTTTACTGTATACTTTTAGGGGACTTACCGACATGTGATTTGCTCTTTGCCTTCCATGAAAAGTCCATTTTTACCCCAACGTCGTGGTAGCTCAAGTACAGCAACTCCATGAGTTCCGGCCAAAGCGATTAGAGAACCCTCATGTGAAGCTAGTAAACGTTCTACTTGAAAGCTTTGCGGAGTTGCTGGAATTAGCGTCTGGAATGAATTTCAAAGGATAAAGGAAAATGTTAAAAATAAAAATAATATTCTCCGTTATTAAAGGTTTCCATATCATTTGCTAAATATATATCAAATAAATACATAGATATATATATCACAAAGCATCAACAACGAACGGTTAAAATAACAATATAGTCACAGTATTAAATAATTGTAATCGTAATCGCGTATAGAAAATTGCTGACATGTAAGAATTTTTCACTAAACTGAATGACAATAGCAATAACAACAACAATTTCACTGACAATGACAACAACAGTGTAAATGACAATAGCGTCGTTTCTACTGAATAATCAAAAAGTGTCAAAAAGTCAAAAGCAGATACTTTTCTCATTGAAAGGATAAGGATGAGATGATCTGAGGCTGCATTATCGCAATCTTAGAGAATTCTGAAAACTGAAGTGAAGTGAGGTGTAAAATTTATATATAGAAATCATAAGACGTATTCATCCTTATCTTAAGCAGTTAAAAATTGTTTACAATACACATGATTCTCCTTTTATTGTTTCGCTTTTTATCACTCTTATTGTTTTCTTTTTGGCTGTTTGTTAACTGAAACTTTTGATTTTTATTGCATATTTTTAGGTATTCAGAAAGCGTATATGAATTTTGGCACTTTTTAGAATAAGTAATTATATAAAAGGGAAGAGAAGTGTAAGAATAAACATTCTTCTGGATTACGTAAAGTAAAACTTTTATAATATATATAAATGTTAACTTTGGCTGGAAATTTTTTGCCGCAGTACGCACTGAAGCCAGGAATAAATACTACAAGACGTTATCATCTCCGTGATGCCATGAAATTTAGGAGTCACACTAATAAACATAAAATTAATTCCATGTACAATTTAATGGACATTTATCAAATATTAGCGAAGTTAGCTGTGGAGTTCCTCAAGGCTCTATTTTAGCCCCCCACCTTTACAACATTTTCGTATATGATTTTCCACATTTTGGTCCTTCTTCGACATGTCTTTTATACGCAGATGATTCCCTTATTTATTCACATGCTGAATCTCCTTTGATCGCATTAAATCAAGCATTGCAACACCTTGAACTTGTTCAACGTTTTTATGACCACTGGGGAATAAAAATTAACATTTCAAAATGTGAAGCTATTTGTTTTAGAAATGCTTCAGGAAAGTGTAAATACTTTGTGGTACCAGAAAGTAAAATTTTAAGGTATTCAATTAATGGCATAGAAATTCCATTTAAAAGTACTATAAAGTATCTCGGCATTAATTTCTTTAATCTTTTGAAGTTTAATAAGCACGCACGAATTGTTTTAAAAAAAGCCTACAGACTATTAGGTTCCTTTTCTAAAATTTTATGTAACAAAAATTTGCCAAAAAATACAAAACTTTTACTTTATAAAACTTCCATAAGACCGGTTATTTTATATGGCTTTCCAATCTGGTTTAATGTTTCGCCTACAGTTATCCATGAGTTCGCAGTTTTGGAGCGAAAAGTCTTGAGATTTTGCATTGGTAAATACTTTAAATCACCCACAAAGAAATATTCAAATAGTTTTCTTTATTCAGAAGCCCAAATTACGCCAGTTGGTATTTATGTATGTGAAATTTTAAAAAACTTTATTTCTAGAGCAGCTCGCCACAATAATAATTATATTGTTGATATATATAAACAACAAAAAAATTCTAATTGGTCAAACTCGTTATACCTTTCTCCCTTTGGTTTCCTAAATGAAGTCCCACCAAATTTTGATGTTAGTGCTAATACATGTTACAATTTTTATGCAAAGACCCTTCCAGGTACTCACAGAGGGTAATTTTACCTTAAATGTTTGCTCTGTGTTTGTTTTTGTTATTTTAATTATTTTTTTTAATTTAATTTTAATTTTAGATTAGTTATTAGATATAAGTTAGTTTTAAGTATAATTAAATGTTAGGAGACCTGCTCTCAAAATATGTAAGCTCCGGGAGCAAGAGCGTTTATCATATTAATACTAGTTTTAATTTAAAATTACTTTTCTTCCTCCTCTTATTGTAAAGTAAGATACTGTTTAACCATTAAGATTTTCAGGACAATACATTATAATCCTAAAGCATCTTTTGAATTGTTAAGCTTAGAATAAGTCATTATATGTTGGTTAAAAAAGGCTCAAATAAAATATCATAAAATATCAATAAAAAAAAACATAAAATTAAAGGCGAAACGGTTGCCAGTAGAATATACTCATTCGATATATTTCACACTGACTCCGTTGTCAAGCTAATGTTGATGCCGTAACCAATGTGTTTTAAAATTATTGAGTATAAATACGTTAATTCGCGAAACGAATTATTAATTAATATCTATAACTGAACAATTAAATAACCTTTAATCGAGCACAAACATTATTATAAGGTTAAGCTGAGTTTTCAAAATTTGATAAAATTACAATTTGTGAAAAAATTTCAAATGACCAAATAGAGTTATTGTAGAATAAAGTATCGTTTTACAAGCAAAATTTATAAAAAAATTTTAAAAATTTAAAATTTCTATGGTTAAATTTATTGAGTCTCTTATTGTAACATTGGCAAAAGAAAATGCATCCACTATAACGAAAATTTATACAAATGCACTTAAAACTATAATGCATTACTTTAATGACAGTTTTAATTAAAAAAATTAACATTAAATATGAATTGAAAATTTATATAAAATTGCTTATTACTGGCCCTAAATGTATATTGTATAATTTTTTCTGTCCTATTAGGCAACGCGCAAGATCATGAAAGAGGGTCGAGTGGTGAGCAGCAACAAAAAAGGGAATCCTATGGGTGGCGTGAGCAGTGACAAGTTATTTGTCATACTCACACGCTCACGCATAAGCGAGCAAACAGGCCAGTGTTGGCACTTCAACCCTATCATGCGCGACGCCTGATACAATTTTCTTCTTTTACATTTTTTCAAAACCTTTAATGCTTCATTAGATTTGCTAACTCTTTTTCCAGAAGTAAATGGCGCACAAATCCGTCAACAAATGCGAACAAGTGTTGCGTGTGCTTGCGCGTATGATTATGTGTATATGAAGGAAGCTATAGAAATGTATGTGGCGTTGAGTGTATTTGTAAATGCTCTTGTAGAGAAAATATATTGAGAATTCATCAAAAATCAATTGATTTCTCGGAGCCTACAAAACCGCCCCTGGACCAATCATAACAAAGCAAGTTTGTGATTGGTCGTATAGGTATCCCCTAACACACACTCAAAGTAAAATATTAGAATTTTGTAAAAGAAATTCTAGGATCTGAATTTTTGAATAGAATAAAATTTTAAGAAAAATTGTCATCACTTGAAGTTTTGTATAATGGCATTATCTTTTTTTAAATATAACATTTTTTCTATTCAATTACTTTTGAATAGCGGCAAAGTACCTCAATTACCTCACACCACAAGACTTCATTAATAAGGATAAAATGTTTTTTTTAATTTTCCACTTTTTATCCTATCCCGGCGATTTATTCGAAGGCAACCCAGATATATTTAAATTGTTTTTCCTTTTCTTCCAATTTTTTTAATGTTCAAGAAGTAAAATTAATGCTTCTATTAGCATTTTCTTTTGAGAGGAAAAATAGGAAAAATGATTCGTGTATCTTGGTCACCCTCCGAAATGTCGCGGAGCGTCCATAGTGCAGGACATGAATAAATGAACATTGTTGTCCGCGTAAAGAATACAGCAACAACAACGACAACAAAACAACTTTAAAAATAATGTTTTGCCTCGATTGAATTAATAGTAACTCATTTTTCTAACTTAAAATATAAATGTTAAAAATTTCCATTTATTTGTTTGCCTGAATGTCTCCCGATATCCTTCCTTATTTGCTTCCTTCCCTTCCGCATCTCTAGCTTTTCTCCATTTCTCCCTTCACCAGGAGTTCCTCTAGTGGCCTAGCGTATTCGTATTTCGCATTTTTTATTTTTTGATGGTTTTAAAGAATGGAGAGAAAAATCAAATAAATAAATGAATGCACTGAAAAAATCACTTATCAGCAAAGAACCAGACCCTGCAATGCGCCAGTAAACCATCCCCTTATTGTGGTATTGTAAAGGTTTGGGTCGATGTTGAGCAAAGGCATGTGTACGCGTGTATGTGTGACACATTCATTGTGGATTATTTGTTTTGGATGTGTAGTATCTCTTAACATTTGTCATTAAATTAATTTGACATTTCAATCAATCTGCCGAAAAGTATGCTAAATAAATTTTTCTTCGTTGATGGCCTCGTGGAGTGGGAAGACGACTTGATTCCGGTTTTTTGGTTTTGAAGATATGTAAATACATTTTAAAATATTACTTAAGAGTGTGGGGTTGTGGATTATTTCTCCAACACGCTCACGTAGTTTTTTCATGAAACAATTTTTTTATTTTATAGACGTTAAGTAGTTTGGCAATTTAAGTGTTGTTGTCATGGGAAATTTATAGATGAGCATTGTCATATGACAATATTTATTTTAAAGTAAATTTAACAGATATTATTATTATATATCCCTTTGAAAGTACCAGTACTATAAATTCACCATCGCTGAGGGAAAAATGTTGCTGGGTTTCCAACACATTTCTATTGCTTTGGGAGGCGACCAAATAACATTGTCTATTCTGAGAAGTCACAACATAGACGTTAGTGGAAAAAGCAAGAAATGTTTAAGGACATCAAGAAACAAACTATTTTTTAATCTTCTCGGTATATATAATCGGTTTTCAAGAACTTTTTAGGCGACCAATTCAAGGAACGAGCGACATAAATTATGATACGAGTAGTTAAAGTTGAAATTGTTTCTAATAAAAATTCTTGTAGTTCATTAACGACATATTAAACTTTTAGGAATACAAGGAAAGAAATAGGTAACAAAAAAGGTAGAGAGAGAAAGGTGTAGACAGTGACCAGAGAGCCTATAATTTTAATGTTCACCCACAATCAAGGAGAATATTCAAATACCTACACTATCACAAACATACTTGCACACCCACGAAATTATTTATCCTTTTGTATAGTGGATAAAAGAGCTCATTAAAGTAACTTTTGAACGCCTAGAAGCAAGCAACGCCGCAAATGATACGCGTTAAAGTAGAATGATTTATTATTGAGGTGAAAGAAAAAACAGAACCGCAGTCTTTAGTGCTAATGAAGAGGCGGACTGATGGATCGACAAGGGGTAGGTATACACTATAATAAAACATAGGCATTTTAGAATGACTTTCAAACACATTACATCACCAACAAGCAATGTGATCACCATGAATAACAGGACAGGACCATGGTAGGTCAAGCTTGAATAACGAAAGTGTGTGCGTGTGTGTTTAAACGCAAGTTCTTGATGTGTGCGTGTGCAATTTTCAAATTTGATTGTGTTGTGTTGTTTTTATGGTAAAGGTACTCCATAGACGAGAACAACAACATATTCCGATAAATATATTGCAGAATATATGCCTGCTTCTTCATTTCTCAATATTCGCATGTCGTTTATAA
Source organism: Physocephala rufipes (assembly GCA_963966595.1). Classification (NCBI taxonomy): domain Eukaryota; kingdom Metazoa; phylum Arthropoda; class Insecta; order Diptera; family Conopidae; genus Physocephala; species Physocephala rufipes. The sequence goes on along the minus strand of OZ016504.1, from coordinate 8,656,162 downwards.
CAATAAAAATAATGGCAATGAAAATGACAGTAATAATAACAACAATACTCACATCCAAACCAATTGTCATAAATTCAAGGAAAATTGACAAAAACAAAATCATTCTTTTCGAAAAATAATTAACAACCATAACAAAAAGCCATCAAGAGACATAATAGCCATGAAGCCAAAAACAAAAGCATATTGTATTTATAATGACAGTTAACCTTATTATAAATAATGGTGACAAAAAAGATGCTTACCTTTTTTTTAAACAAATTTTTGCTACAGGAATTTCAGTAGACTCGTAGATATCCACCACGCCAAAAAGATATTATATGTAGACCAAGCGATTACCTACCCCTAGTTTAGGATTCATTATCACCACTTTTACAATCAATATATATATATATATTTTTTTTAATTCCCGGTAATGCATACCTTCTCTACGCTCTCAATAGAACCTCCTACCATTCTGAGACGAACGGTGTAACGATAAAATTGTTTCCTGTTGTTAGCTTTATTTTTACTGAGAATATTTTTGTGGCATCTTTTTAGGCACTCTGAGGAAAAGTATTAGAAGGCGCGAGGGTATGAAAAATATGATGGGTCGGTCTTAAATAAAGGATGATGTATTCGAAGAGAAAAAATATATAGCTTTCTTCAGTAACTACCATTAACAACGATGCTTTTCCTCCGTTTCCCAAAATACTTTCTGTCTTCCCCCTCCAATCTATTCAACTAACTTAATACAATTCTTACATATATACTCCCTAGGGATACATGTACATGCGTACACAAATAGATGTTGGTGTGAATTATAACTATTATTTTGCATTAAGTGTTAATTTTGAAAGGTAATTAACATATGCCGTTACATAAATATACTTTTAAGCAGGTGATTAGAGAAACGGTTCAAAATTATAATATTAATTAAATTATGGTTATTCCCAGAATATTGGCAGCAAGGGGCGATAACTGGAAGCTTCACAATATTCGAGATTGTAAGAAACGCAATCCATTCCTTCTTTTGATTTAAATATTTTTATCACTATGCCTAAACAACCTCAGAGTATGCTGATATTTTTTTTCTCTCAAATTGTACAAACTTTTGCAGTTTTGAAATATTTTCAAACCCAAATTCTCGGTTGAATGGTTTAGTAGGGTTTATAAAAAGATTAGTAAAAGGAGACGTAAAATTTTCTTGTTCAGAAATGGCTTCTTCACGAAACAAGACCCAAATACTTCCCAAAAAAGTAAAAGACTGAACTTTCCGTAGTTTCAGATGGCGTTTTAATCTTCAAATTGGATGTAAGGCTATAAAGCTACATTTATGAAACCAACCTTAACGTCTGTTGGAAAATAGAAACAATAATATAAAAAATGAAGAAGCTACAGATCTTTAAATCTAAATTTCGGAACGTTCCTTTCGCTGTTTCTCAAAAAATTTGACTTGACCAATTTGCTAATAATAAAGTAGACCTTATTCGGAATCACTATGGTGACTCATCGGAATCACTATGGTAATTCATTTCGAGAAAATTTCTTGTGAAAATATAATCTCCGAGAGCAAGGGCGTTCACTCCTGCCATCTATTGTTATTTGTTAAGCCAAATTTGTCCTCCCGTTCATAATTTTGTTTTGATTTATTAATAGATTTCTAAGAAAACACGTGATTTTACACACATTGTTATTCTTATTTACTTTGATTAATTGTTTACTAATATGTTGTTACTCAATCAATATAAATTTTTATTCTAATTCTCAAAATTATAAATGTTTAAAACATGAATCTCAAACACACGATCGAAAACATAATAATTTGAACAAGTATTTAAATTCTCAAGTAGAATTCAGATTTACAATACTTAGATATATCAACTCCTCCTCGCTAACTTTTTGATCTTGGGAGAGGGAGTGTATCTTTCAATTCGTCGTTTAAGTCGACAGGACTTGCGAATTGATTTTTGATTAGGTTTCATCGTTCCATTGCTGAACGGTTTAAATATGTATTGTCGTGGTATCTCCAACTCAGGCTGACTTCTAATAGGATGGTCAATGTTTGGTTGGGAAATATTTGGTTGGGATTCTTCAGAATTTAGGTTTTGGTTTATTTGAGGTGTATTTTCAAATATAGACTTTGCTAATTGAGAAGCGCCCAAGTACGTATGATTTTCGTCTCCAATCTTTCGAAGTTTTATTTGATTTTGATGTCGTTTAACTAACTTGCTTCCAGTATTTATTAAATATAACATATTTCCAAGTGCTTTTAGAATTGTTCCAGCTATCCACTTCTCCCCTATCGAAAAGTTTTTGAAGTAGACGTTATCCCCAATATCAAAACGGTTGTTGTTTGAAGAAGATGAGCTATGGGTAGAGGAAAAATTTAAAAGAGATAATATGTAATGTCCGTGGCTGACGACCATGCAGTTGTTCTGCCGGTGACTTTCCATCACTGTTAGGTGTCGATCTATAAGTTGTAAGGTAGGCTAAAAGAGAACTCTGTAGATCCGACCCAAAACTCAACTGCTTCTTCATGGATGTCTTGAAAGTTCGAACGAATCTTTCGGCTTGTCCATTGGATGCTGGATGAAATGGGGCAGTAGTTAAATGTCTAATTCCATGTACTTTGCAAAATTCTTGAAACTCTTTGGATGTGAATTGTGTGCCGTTATCTGTCACAATCGTTTCTGGTAAACCTTCAATTGAAAAAATATTTTCTAAAGCCTTAATTGTTGATATCGAATTGGTATTGTTCATTTTTACGACGTATGGGAATTGTGAAAATGAATCCACTACAATAAACCACATGCAGCGTTCAAAAGGACCAGCAAAATCTAAGTGTATTCTTTGCCAAGGTAGAGTAGATTCTGGCCAAGCTGAAAATTGTTTCGGAGGATCGTTGCTGTTGATTTGGCAAGCTTTACAGTTTGAAATTAATGTTGTTATTTCCTTATCCATGTTTGGCCACCAACAATGTCTTCGTGCCATTTGCTTCATCCTTACAATACCCCAGTGTCCACGATGTAGGAGTTGAAGAACTCTATTTCTAATTTGTGTTGGTATTACAACGCGACTATAATTATTTTGAAGAATTATTAATCCGTCATTTAATATTAAATTATTGTGATGGCGCAAGTATGGAATAACATCCTTGTTTGTGCTTTTTTCTGGCCATCCTTTCATTATAAAAGCAGTAATATCTTGTAAAATTGCATCTTTTTTTGTCAGAATTGATATCTGTTTTGCATTAATTGGAAAATTTTCAATTTGGTCGTCTATTTTAATTTCATGAATTTCTATGTATTCGTCGAATATGGGATCTGCTTTATGAGGAAGTCTTGATAATGCGTCAGCATTTCCATGTAATTTTGTACTTTTATATTTTATATTGTAAGTATAATTTGATAGTAATAGGGCCCATCTCTGTAGTCTGTGTACAGTAGAACTAGAAATTCCTTTACTTGGATCAAAAATTGATACTAAAGGCTTATGGTCAGTTATTAATGTAAATTTACGTCCATACAAGTAGTCATGAAATTTCTTGATTCCAAAAATTATCGATAGCCCTTCTTTTTCAATTTGACTGTAATTCTTCTGACTAACTGTTAACGTTTTTGATGCATAAGCTATTGGGCGTTCTAATCCATCAGGAAATACATGTGAAATTACAGCAACGATTCCATATGCCGATGCATCTGTTGCTAAAATAAGTGGTAATTTTTCATCGAAGTGAACTAATTGTGTCATCTCTATGATTTGGCGTTTAAGTTCAAGAAAAGCATTTTCCTGTTCTTTTTTCCAACGATAAATTTCGTTTTTCTTTCGAAGAAGGTTTAGAGGACCGCATATATGGGAAAAATTCTTAATAAAGGAACAGTAGTAATTTACTTTACCCATGAAAGATTGTAGTTCAGATGCATTTTTAGGGCGTGGCAAATTTTTAATAGCTTCGGTTCGGGATTGTGATTGTTGAATACCTGCATTGCTAATAACATGTCCAAGATATTCAACCTTTCTTTGCATAAAAGAACATTTTGCAAAATTGCAACGTAAACCAACTTCCTTGAGCCTCTGAAGAAGTGTTCGAAGGTTGTGAAGATGTTCACTTTCATCTTTACCAGTGCAAATAATGTCATCTAAATAATTAGCACATCCGGGAATTCCCGTGATTATTTGTTCAATTAATCTTTGAAAAATAGCTGGTGCACTTGCAACCCCGAAAGGCAATCTTTGGTACTGATAGAGACCCAGCGGTGTATTTACAACAAGAAGGAGTTTTGATTCGTCATCCATTTCTACTTGTAAGTATGCATCTGACAAATCAATTTTTGTAAAGGCGAATCCATTTTTAAGTTTATGGAATAAATCACGAATTCGTGGTATTGGATACTGTTCTATATCCATTTGAGGATTTATAGTAACTTTAAAATCTGCACAAACACGAATCTTATTGTTTTGTTTGGGAACAATAACAAGAGGAGAAGCCCATTGACTGTATTTCACAGGTTTCCAAATACCAAGTTCCGATAGCCTTTCAGCTTCTTTTTTAAAGGGTTCAAAAAGCGCATACGGAATGGGTCTTGCTTTATAAAATTTTGGTTTAGCATTTGGCTTCATATAGATATGTGCTTTAAATATATTGCAACAGCCCAAACTATTTGAAAACAATTCTTTGAAATCAGAATATATAGATTTAGGGTTAAAACTTTCTTCTATTCTGAAGGTTTGAATAGCTTTAAACTCGTCAAACCAATTTAAGCCAAAAATATTGTTGCATACTTCTGAATTCGCAACAAAGAGTTCAAGGCTTTTAATTTCATCAGCTAACTTTACTTCTATTTCAATGGTACCCAGAATAGGTATTTCAACGTTATTGTAACCGAAGAGTTTGACACTTGTAGGTGATATGAGTGGCTTGTTCAAAATCCTATAACTTTTAAGACCAATAATTGAGCGAACAGCTCCTGTGTCGAATTGGAATTTCATGTCGTGGTGGTTAATGTTTACATCTATAAACATTTTATTACCTGATCTCGTTACGACATCGGTTATACTGTTGCAACTCGATATAGTATTAATATCACTGTCAACAATGTTTAGATATCTATTATCATTATACTTGAGAGATGACTTACATACAGAAGCAATGTGGCCAATTCTTTTACATTTATAACACTCAGCTTTTAGATACTTGCAATGTTGTTTTTCATGTTTCTTGAAACATCCAGTACATGCTGGTAATTGGGGTTTTTGTTTACCTTTCCAATTCAGATTTTTGCTATTATTTCGATAACTTTGTCGATGACCTTCCTGATTATTCTTTTTTGCCCCTTGTTGAACTGCATATATTTCATTTTCAGTTGATGATTTATTCTTGATACTGTCTATAGTCTTCTGGGTATTCTCAAAAATTTCAGCAATTTGTAGAACTTCTTTCAGTGTTGGGTCATCCTTATGTAAGGTTGCTGCACGAACAGGTTCATCGGGTGTATATAAAATTATTATATCTCTTATTAAATCATCAACAAACTCATTGCTGCAACTACTATTTTTACAAATAAAATTGCAATCTCTAGCCATACCTCTTAGTTCCGTTACCCACTGATTATAGCTCTCACCTTCTTTTTTAATTCTTTTGTAAAATTCATACCTGGCCTTAATTACGTGGATTTTTGTTTTGTAATGTTCCTCCAATTTGCTTATAATTTCGGCATAAGTTATGTCCTTGATTTTCGGTTTACCTACTAACTTTTGAAGGAGGTGGAATGTCTTATCTCCAATCCATGAGAGTAAAAATGACCTCTTTTTTCCATCCTCTTCAACTCCATATGCTTTAAAATGTTCTTCCAGTTGCCTTTGGTATGTATCGAAATCTGTTGTGTCGTCATTGAATGGCTGAAATTTAGGAACTGCCACAGAATTCTGTTGGTTTTCGTTTCTTTTATTTAAAAGTTCCTCGAAAAATTTTTGTTGTTGGACAATTAACTGTTGGGTGAATAATTGCTGTTTTTCCAACATTGCCCCTAGTGCTTTTTCCATTTTTTTTTACTCCTCGTCGCCAATTAATATGTTGTTACTCAATCAATATAAATTTTTATTCTAATTCTCAAAATTATAAATGTATAAAACATGAATCTCAAACACACGATCGAAAACATAATAATTTGAACAAGTATTTAAATTCTCAAGTAGAATTCAGATTTACAATACTTAGATATATCATTTACTTATATTATAAAGTTATATAAGTTTTAATATGCGTCTAATATACCTGAAGTCTTATATTGCGTAAAGTGTGTGCATACTCGTCCATACTTCCTTTCACTTCTTGCTCGCCTTCTTCAACTCCTAATAATTTTCCTTCCTCCGCTTTTCTTCTATTTTTCACCCTTTTTCATTCAACAGGTTATTGGTTATTTATGTTTCTTATTAAAATAAACGTACTGCTACCCTTTGTTTCGGTTGTCATCGTAATCTACACCAAAATGTGTCCTTAGTGACCTTCTTACAAACATTGACTAATGTTGAACATAATTTTACTATCAACGATTTGACCGAAGGGTCCAAGAAAGGGACCTGTCCGGTCATAAAAAAGCTATGCCTCTTCTACTTTCTGTTACCTTCTATAAGCTTAACCCTTATCATTGAGCAAACTATTAAAAAAATATCAAATGACAGCGACTCTAGAATTTGGGGGGGGGGGTAAGAAATACAATGATTATATGTCTGTCCACCTCTGCTGTCCGTCTGTTAGTTATGTCGAGAGTGTCTACTAGCATTGACGGTATTGCTAATAGCGTTTGAGAAAAATCGTGACTTGGCCAGGCTTGATGGTCGAATCGATTACATAAATCATTAGCATCTTTTGTAACCAATTTTCTTGCAATTTATTTGAATGGACCGAAGGCACTGTCAAAGGGTCAAAGTGCCCTTGCGTGTTGGGAACTCCTATGGCTACAATGTCTTTTATTTTGATATTCGAAATCGCTTTTTAATAAAACGAGGAAAAAAGTGTGAAAGAAAATATTTCTTCTATAAAAAAGGGAAAAGCGTTTGATAAAGTTTGCCTTTGCCTTTCTTTCAACTTTTTCGGGACTTCTTTAATTTTGTTTGTGGCTTTTGCCGTTGTTTCCTCGATAACCCCTTTTTGTGGTTTACTTCTGCTCGGCTTGTGCTTGTTAATTTTTTGTGTGTGGAATCCTCTTTATTAAGTGTGAGTGAATATTTATGTGTGTGTATTCGTCTCTTCGTAAATGGCACTTATATTGTTTTTCAGTCGTACGTCTTAGCTATAAAAGTGATATAAATATTTTTGATGTTTATTGCTTTTTTATTGCGTGTTTCTATCGAAAGTGCGGTGAAAGGGAGTCTGATTGTCTGATTGATAAAGGCTATAAGAAAGATATTTTTGATACATTTCACTGATCTGATAGAGTGAAACGCAATAAGAATAAATGAAAAGAAGATACGCTGGAAAGATTATCTTATGCAATAAAATAAAGAGAAAGCTATTCATGTTATCTGTATACACGATTTCATAAACGTTATTTTCTTCTTAAAATTGTAGGATACTTTCGAATACCTCGAGCCTTTCCGTCTGTATTTTATCTTTCGGTCTGTATTTTTTTACAAAATGCTTCGGATCTTTTGAAAAAAAACAACTTATTCCTTCGAGGCAGTTTTATTATCCATTTCTGTTTTTCGTGGCTAGCGAAGGGTTTTTGAAGTGGAACGTATCCGCCAACACCGGTAAATCAAAAGAACGCCATGTCGGCTGAGGATACCGCTGCTCTCTCTGAAAGTATGCAGGAAAAATCTACACTAAGTCTTGCTTTGCACCCAAAGAGGGATAAGTCTTTATTAGGTTTAAACTTGGCGAATTTTATGTCGGCACTTACGCATGAATCTCTTCAAGACTGAGCGGTCGCTGGAGCCTAGAGTTAATGATCAAGGACAACGTCACTTATTCTCAAGTTGGGCTTTCTAACTTCCGGAAAAACACCTTAGTTTTTGTATAAAAATCATCTATAGCGAGGAGGCGGATTTTTAAAAAATGTCATGTTAACAAGCATAGATGTCACGTATGAGAGGCTGCGGCATAGTGCAAATTTTGCAGCGTCATCAATAGGGCCGTCATGGTCGCCACATCAATGGTAATTAATGCCGCGTGAATAACAAGCGTACAGGCGACATATCATTCAATAGGACAATTACGTCCGGCTACCCAGCCGGCTTCAGCATATATTATGTTTGCAGTTTTGAAGATAAGGTTATTTCTTGTAGGGATAAAGTGATCCCAGCCACCGAGACATAACTCGAATTTTTCTTTTAGGTGTTTCTATAGTCACAGGTCTCTGGCAATAAGCCCTAATCGATCGCAATCAAAAATCAGTCATTGAAAATTGGTCCTGAACCACCTCGCGAGGCTTTGAAGGACATTTAAATGTTGCATATCGCACTAACATACTTGTAATGGAAAAATGTCGGCACAATTGATAATTTTTGACCGAATTATAAAACACATTCGTAAGGCATTTCCGCTGTCTTCTATCCATCTAATGCTGTATTTCTTGTAGTTTCGACAAACCCAAAAGTAAGGCAGCTTAGCCCATCGTTAAATAAATTACAGTAACGGCACCTGCTTTTCTTATTTATTCGAATTCTTTCATAAACTAAAAGAACTCTGAATCCCTTTAAAGGATCTTCTTTTCGATTCTCCATTTAATTTATAATATTATTGAGCTTTAGCGACAGTTTCCATTTTCAGATTCTTTTATATTCATTTTTAACACAAAAGGAACCCTTCTCCCGCGAAGGGACTTCGAAAATTTTTTAACGGAATAAATAATGGAAAGAAATTTTTTATTCTTTCGTGACAAAAACTGTGGCTTTATTATGAAAAAGCAAAAAGAGAGCAAGAAAACTGATAGCGTGTAACTGTCCAATAAATTATTTAGGTAGTTATTTTTTAGATGCATTTTCTTTTGTTTTTTTTTTGAGTTTTCGAGATATTAGTCCTTTCAAACCCTTTTCACAGCATCGGCGAATTTTATTGGAATAAAGAGCCAATGGTTGCTTTATATTCAAGGATAATCACAAAAAATAACTCCAGGAACGCCCAAGCAACAACGATAACAATAACAACAACAACAGGAATAACAACGAGAACACAAGAGTAAGGCTCAGTTTGAAGTTTTTTCAGTCAGAAGGATTTAAAAAGAGGACGAGGGGAGGAAGAGGAGGAATTTAATTAGAAGGGTGGAACTTTTAAAAACACCAAATGAATTATGAAACGAGCTCGAAGACACATTAAAGGGAAGCAACAGATGAGAAAATAAAAAAGACAAAGACTACTCTAATTTAATAAGACTTAAAATGCTACGAGGTAACCTCTTTGCCAATTTCTTGATTATGTGGACTGTCAGTAACTTCATCATTTCAAAAACAAAAACAAACACGTTATTCTTCTTCTTTTCATCTTCTAAATATAAACTCCATAACTTCGAAAAAATGAAAAATGTTTAAATGTTTAAATTTGGAATTCATTGAAGTTATCTTTACACGCTTGTTCTTAAACAAGTTAGTTTTTTGACCGCAGGATAAAAGAAAACCGAATAAACCACAAAAATGCGTGAATTGCTCGAGGAGGGAGAAGTGAATGTGATAAAAGGCTACCTCGGAAAAAATAGCAACAAAAAGATTGCAAAATTGTCTGGATGGATATCAATAGATTTAAAAACAAATAGAAAAAAAGGATTGGTAACATCCTTCAGTCTTCATTTTATAAAAAAAGAACAGAAATGGTAGACAATATTCTTTTTCTCTCATAAAAATTAACAATGAAAGGAACAAAAACATAAAAAATATCGAACTAATTTTTACTAAGCTAAAAAACCACAGGAGGTGCTGAGAGGGTGTTAGGGTTGATGATCCTGAAGTTGAGTTGCGGTAAAAAGTGGAAGTGAGATGATGCAAAATTGTGCTTAAAATTTAAATAATTGAATAAGAAAAGTGAACGAAAGGATTTAAACTACTCCGCGTCATCAGATTGACGGAGGTAAACCAAAAGAAAAAAAAATAGTAATTAATAAAAAATCAACAAAACTGAAAGTGACCACGAGGGATCCCAAATATTTCTGCAATATGAATCTGGTTTAAATAAACTCTACACAATTTTTCCAGAAAAATTTTTGCAATGAATGACATTGTCGCTAGACGGAACATATTCAGATATATCCGTCGTAGAAAAACAACATTTAATGAATAATTTAAATCAGTTTTAATTAAAAATTGTCTCCGATGAAACAAATTTTTGGATGATTATGAAATAAAAGAAATGGAAAAAAATAAACAAAAGGAGTTTGAGTAAATGAAAGAACAAGAGTCAACACTGAGAATACCAGGAAGGGAGTATCAAAATCAAGGTCAAGATACCACTTTGAAGAAACACAGAGGTATCAGAATCTTAATACACAAATATCAATGAATGTATCAGGATATCAACACGAGAACATATATGTACGATTTTTAATTTAAGCGTGTTGTTTGGTTGGCAATGTGACCTCGAGTCCAAGGCTTTTCAATAATGCCATAACATAGCAGAATCTGAAGAGAATAGCTTACGACAGTTTAAGCATATCGAGAATTTCAGTTTTTCAGTTAATTCTCAAGTAGTAATTTGCACGCAGTGATTTTTGTAGAAGCTGAGATTCGGATAAGAGGAAGACATCGTCTTCTCTGCGGACGCCCAGCCGGCCGGTGTGCGGTTTTAGTCAATTTAGTCACTGACGGTCATTGACGCAGGTGAGCAGGTGACGAATCATGGACTTATGCGTAGGAGCCAACAACAAAAGTCGTTAGCGCAACGGTATTATTTTACAAAACCTTTTGTAAAGATATCTAGTTACTTTTATTAATGTGTTCGCATAAAACCAACATTTGATAAGTTGTCAGTTATCGAATATATTCCATATCTAACTAATAAATTTAAAGCCATCTCTGCATTTTGCTTTGTTTGGCGTTCCACAAGGTAACATTTGGGGACCTCTCTTTATTAATGATATATCCATATGTTTTATTTCTGTAGAATTTCATTTGCTTGCTGATGATCTCAAACTTTTTTATAAATGGATTTAAAATATCTGCAAAATGATTTCAATACTCTGTTTTTCTGGCTTGTATATAATATTTTCAAAAATTGTAGTAATTATTCGCACGTTGCATCTCGTAAAATACGAACTCCAACAATTAATTCGTATACTTTTAACAGCATGCCTATAAAGTCTTTTGAACTAATTGCAGGTTTAGAATTTTATTTGATTCTGGGTTAACTTTCAGTGATCTAATTAATAGGAATTCTTAAATTCTGTTTATTATTGGCTTCTGTTAAGCGCAGTGGTAGTGAATTCACGGATACATATACTGTAAAACATCGTTAGACCAAATCTCATTTATGCTTCCTTTGTTTGGAATTCCTATTTTGCGAGTCATAGTAACCGCATTGGCTAACCGCATGGTAACCGCATCAATCAAATCAACGCAGAATTTTCAAATTTGCATTAAGTATTCAATTTTCTAATTTTTCATCCTGCGTGAAGCACGGTGTTTATTATTAAACAAGTGTTCTCTAATATTGCGTAGAATTCACCATGTAATATTGTTAATTTATGATATAATTAATGGAATTGTAGACTATAGTTATTTCTTTCAGTAAATATCTTTTAACATTCCCTGTAGAAGTCTTCGCTCCTTTTATTAATTTAACATAAACTATTGCAATTGCAATTATACCAAAAATAAACCCGTTAATGGAATTCTACAGACGTTGAATTATATTTACATAAATTATTGTATTGATTTCTGTATGACAGGAAATGTATATTTAATAATAGTCTAATGCATTTAAAATCATTCTATTTTTAGTCTTTAAGAATATGGTACTTCGGAGACGAAATAAATACAAATACAAATATAAATACAATTACAAATTATTAATTTTAGAGAAGAGACGCTTTCCAGTACATTTCTACCGTGCCCCTTTTTTATAAAATACTTTCCTTTTCTATTAAGCTCTTTTTTCTTGCTTTTGAATTATTCACTTTAGAGCATATTCAATGACCTCATGTCCCTGAAGTGTTCCTTAATTCGGTTACATTTTTTCATTTATTTGGGAGGAAACCCTCACAATGTAGTTCACTTATCTGCTCATCCTTAATTTAGGCATGACAAATTATCGTTCGTCAGTTCTTATATTTGAAAATATATTTTTAAAACGAACTTATTATCATTATCATCGCTATAATATGAACCCCACTGAGTCGTTAATTGGGTGCAGTTTGTCTGCGGTAACGAAACACAATTTGACTGCATTGCGATCAATATTTAATTAATAAAGACTAAAGTGTGCTAAAGAATTAAGAATATCTTGGGTCATCATAAATACTATCTAGATAACCATTACGTTTTATTGCGATATGTCAAATTAATTATATTCACGTTAACTACAAAAGGTACGTAATTTCTATTGTTTAATTCTTGATTAAACTAATGTTTATTAATTTATCAACCTGTTGTTCCTTCTTTTTCTGTCCTGCATATATTTTACACGTAAGTGAGATAAGTATCTGACTCTAGTACACACATCTCGTTAACTACGCCTATTTCCATTAGGGCGTGTAAAAAGTGCGTGTGCGTTGGTGTGCAGTTGTTTGAACAAATTGTATTTTTACATGCAATATTTTAGAAGCTTAAATTAATTACGCATATGTCAACAATGACCTCGTAGAGAAAGTGAGAGAGGATGAGGGAGTTAAATTAGTAAATTAAAAAATAAGGCCATAAACTCTGTGGAAAAACTTACATGTGTGGAAGAAAAGTTATTTGTATTTGCACATTTTTTTGGCACAAATCATACCAATACCATAAAAGTATTCAGAAAAAAGGCCCCAATCTTACTATTTTCGATACTGTTTTGCGATTATTGCTCAAGACTCAGATTAAGGCCCTTAATATACCCGCGATCTATGTTTTTTAATGAATTATTCCCGATATTCTCATAGGCACATAACGATTTTGATACCCTACAAACGGGTCTATTCGCATACTTATTCCGTTCATAACGCATTAAAGGATTGGTCGTTGTCGTACGCGTCAGCAGCGCGACTGTTTTATTTTTTCTCAATTCCCGTAAGACTCTATGTAATTTTGACAAGTCGCGGCGAGGATATTCAAACTGTCGCGAGGTTGTGTTTATAGCATAAGGTTAAAAAATTTATTGATTTCCAATCAGTATTCGAAAATAAATTACAATTTTCTCTATTAATACCGTTACAGCAAAAAATATTCTTAAGAAGTGAGGTTACGCATCAATCGAGGTAGGAGCATCATGTTGGACGGTAGGGGCCATAGGAACTTTAGTCCAAGATGAGCCTAGTGATTCAATTCCAGGTCATTTTCAGGAAATGTATGAATTTCTCGAGGAATTATGGGATTCAAATTCAACGAGATCAAAAAAACTTAGGAACTTTAACCTCTTGGTCATTTGGAAATAGACAAATTTGTCCGATTCGACTTTGGTAAAGTAACTCGATACTCTTACTGATTAATCATTTATATGCTTTCTATCCAGATATATCCATCCTGTTTATGCTATATAATTTCTTTTAGAAAATAAAGGATTATGTCAGATTTTAGGTAAAATATTTTGAAATAAATAGAAACAGAATAAACATTAAAGAGATCGCACCCAAGTATATTAATTTCTCCCCTTAGAATACAGAAAACTTTTCTGCCCATCTTCATGTTCAATGTTATGCATATAATTACTAAATATATTAAAAATAATTCTATTTAATTGCAGCAAGTCATTTGTAACCGAAGCTACTTACTGACGTGATCAAATTATTTTTTATGCGATTTTTATCAAAGAAAAATTGTGAATATCGTTAAATACGGTTAACGGCCTACTAAAAGAAGAACAAGAAGAAAAGTAAAAAAGTTGAGCCAAGAGTTTTTAGGTGTGCGCAAAGGTAATGAAAATCAAAGAGTGATGCCTAGAGAAGTTATAACTGAAAATAAAGATTAAATAATATAAATAATAAAAATGAAATGAAAGGAATTAAAAAATATAAAACAATAAGAGAAGCAAATGTTTGCATGGATTAACGTAAAAAATAAGAGGTAAAATGGAAAAACCGTAAGCACTGACTTTTTTGGGAGGGGGTAAAAAGTGACATAAGCTCAAAAGAAAAACCTACCAGCACGCCACCAAGAACACACACGCTTACACATCCAAACATAAAACAGGAACTAGCACTAACTAAATGCTAATTAATGAAGTGCAGAGTGTTTTGCGTGTGCTGCATTAGATCATGGAGAAAAAGATAAAGGATACGCTGTTGGGAATTTCTAAACCTGTTGACCCACAATAAGCTCTTCCTTTCGTTAGAGTCCTTTATAGTCATCGTAGTTTTTCTTGTCAAGATAATCAAAGTAATTAAATCAAATTAAAATTAAATAAAAGAAAAAGCTTCATTTCAATTAAAAAAGTAATAAAAAAAGCAATATCAACGGCTTGATAGCCAGAGTATCAGAATTAAAGTTTTTGTGCACATTTAAGTGGCTTGTGAGAAAGCCCTCCAATCCCTTTTTTCGGCCAATCTTTCAAAATAATTCCAATCTTTCCGATGTCAAATTTTTTTAAAGGCTTCTGATTCAGGAGAGGAATTAATTTCAGTAAGTCCGGAACTTGTGCACAGTTAAAATTTCTTTAAAATAAAATCTACTAAGAAATCTGACAGATATTTCACAGTTGGATTGCCGTTTCATTTATAGAAGCTACTTAAATTTTGAGATTCTATTTCATTTTTGCCCAATTTATTTTAAAACCAGCAGTTTACGATGGATCCCGTTTTTATGAATTTAACGTATTCGGTCTTTGGGGTCTTATCTATTTTGGTCCGATGGTATAAAGAGAAAGAATCCCTCTCCTTCTACGACACCTTACGATGCCATATTTCTCTTTGCCTTTGGGTTGTTCAGAAAGTAGTTTCGTTTTTCTTTTTTAAGAAACGGAAAATCGCATTTTTATGCAAACATTTGGCGTGATCATGAAAGTTCGAATTCTATCATTGCTGGTATTAATGGGTGCTTCCACTTTCCTCACTATATTGCATTCAACTGACGTGCTGGATTGAATGCACCATCGACGTCAAAATTTATTTTTCTTATAAACCATCCTAAGAGAACTTCACAATTTTGTTTTTTCCTATATTTTCTCTTGCATAAATCTAATATTTATAGTTTATTTGTAGTCTTATCTATTTTCGTTTGCTAAATGGAAAAAGAAGATAACCCGAAACTAAAACAATCAAAACACAACATTTGTGGATTGTTCGAAAAGTATTTTCGTTTCTGGTTTTAAATAGAAAATAGAAAAGCGTTTTTGTTTCTGATGAAGGCGTTTTCTTATAAAACCGTTTTACTTGATCATGAACGATCGAATTTTATAAATTTATCCCTCGATCCTTCGAAATTTTCTTAATTCCTTGATCCCTTAATCCCTCGAAAATATTATACCATTACTTTTTTCTTCATCATAACGTGCATCATCATGCGCACATGAAAATTTATCGGCACGAAATTTTTCGTTCTTTGAAACCATCCTAATGTCTTTTTACTCTGTTTTTCCTGGTATGAATTTTATTTTCATAGGTAGTTTTTTATTTGATTTTTTTACTCTTTGGGCAGTTGAATAATTGTATCTAATAATTCTTCGGCTTAAATTTCAATTTTAAAAATTTCCCCTCATTTACCAAATACGATCTAAGACCAGCTTCATGATGGCCTCCCCTGTCCGAAGATGGTTAGTGATAACTTCTTGTTTGTTTGCCCGATTGTTCCGGTGGAATCTATCCTTCCAAAAAAGGGAGGTGCAAGAAGAAAATGACAGGAAAATTGAACACATCTCGAAATTTGTAGCTTTTTCTTTCGAAGTTTCTACTATTTCTCTTCTATTTTTTTTCTTGGTCAGTTAACCGTTTTAAAAAATTCTATTCTTTCGCATTTTAATTCAATTTTTCCGTTTGCTTCTTTCTTCGTACTGCCATTGACGGGTTTGGTTATGGCTATTTCCTTTTGGCGACACTGGCGACGACGACGCATTTTAATGCCTCATCTATTTAATAGCATAAATAATTGCATCTAATTAAATATTCTCAAATGAAAATGTCCCCGTTTTTTTCTTTCTCATTACTGCATCCCTCTTTCCCAAAAATTGGACTCCCGAATGATTTGGACTCTTTCGATTCTATTCTACCATGCTGCCTTCCATCGCTGCTGCTGCGTCCCTGTGCCTGACGCGTGACGGAGTGAATGTCATTCGAAAAGCTTCGAGTTTCAATTTGAATTTCTAAAGCACAAGCGGCAGTAGCTCATGTTTAAAAGAAAAAATTGAAGTCAACGTCTGAAGAGGAGGAATAGTGATGCTGTGATGGGGGTGACATAGATGGGCTGATGCCGGAAGGAGGGGGGTAGTGCGATGGGGTTTTCAATAAATACACGGGGTATAGATGTGTGTGCACTTTTTTATTATAAGGAAGAGTAAATATAATAGTTTTCAATTAGGAATCATTCGTTTGCAGTACCAGTATTTTTGTATTAAACAGCAGTAGCTCCGGAAACGGAAACGGTAAGTGTCAGTGAAAAGTGATGCCATTCAAAGCGTCAACAAATGAAGTCACGACTTCTTTCTTTCTTATATTTACTTCCTCCAGTTTTACAATTATTGCGATTATTTTGTATTTTTTTCATAGTTTTATTTTATTTTTTATATATCGCATTTTTTGTTTTACTTTTGTTCACTTCTTATGCCCTTTTCTTACTTATTTATCTCATCGTAAATTGTGTTCTCATGTTTTGGAATTTTTTCGCTTTTCCCCGGAATGAGACGATGAAGTGATGGCATGGCGTCAGTTAAATTACGTTCTTATTTCAAAGATATTTTATTGAAATGATGGTAAATCTTGTCACGTGCTTCTCATTTACAGAAAATGTGCAAATATTTTAAATACCATAAATATCAGATAGAATGAAGAAGACACCGAATGGGTTCTATACGCTATTTAATAGAATTGACTACTTCATTTTTTATATATGAAAAACTCCACTGGAAGTTATTTATCGTTTTTATGAAATTTAGGTACAAAAGGAAAAAAGCGGGAAAATGCGGTCAAACGAAATTACTAATTTATGGCATGCAATGGAACGGAGTGGCAGAAGCATCAAGTATGGTTTCATTTAAGGAAATATGATTTGAAGTAACTTGTGAAATATTTCTAAGTACGAAAAGGAACTCCGTATACATAACGGTAACACAAATAGCATCGCCAAAGGGTAAACGCAATTTCGATATTACACTACATTGGAATAAATTCTATTATATTTTCAATATTGGCTATCCCATAAGAGGTTGTTACTGCGGTAAGCAACACATATATGGTGATAAAACTGCCAACGTTAGATTAATTGATATCATGTGTAAGCACATGACGCTTCCCTTGTGGAGTGATCACTTCATGGTTTGAGCCACCTAGTTGAGGCTAAAACCCCACATCAAGACAGGCTCTCCCCATGACTGTTTGAATTTGAAACGCAGGCACTATGGCACTTCCACAAGGGCGACAGCCTCAACAGAAGCAGTAAAAGCCTCAACAGTAGAAACTACTATTACTATTTATATTACTTATAGTGGGTACTGTCAACTGCGGTACCAGAACGCAACCACTGGTGAGTTTACGCAACATATGGTTGATAGTAATAGTTTTAATCCCTCACAGTTCGTTATCGCTGAATATCTACCCTTACCGGCATCGTTGGACTGTTTTTTTTATAATGAATTTGCATACTTACTTGATGCTTAATTGTTTCGATGCCATTCACTTGTGCCGCACGCCAATTCAATACGAGTAGAGTACAATCCGATGAATCCCACCCATAGAGCAAATCATCAGCACATTCCAAGAGATTCATGGTTTGTTGACGTTCCTCCGGTAGACCGGCACGAATTTTTGCAAACATTTGCGTTTTATTCAATTGAAGCGTATCAGTGGTAGCCATTATATTCAACGCACTTTTTTCTGTTTTCGCGAATTGATGGAATTACTAAATAAATATTTCATATAATTAGCAAGATTCAGCTGTTTTGCACAATCAACAAATTAACCGATATTACACTTCAAATCTACAAATAAACACGATGCGACGTCAAAAACAGCTGTTTGAAGGCGTTGTAGCTCGGAGTAGAGCTCTGTTCCATGAATGTCTAGTAATGAAGGAGAAACTCTAATGCATACTAGAGGGCGCAGCAGTCAATAAAAAAATATCGGATTGGGGACAAAATCGTGCACTAGTGAATAAATATATTGAATGATTAATTATATAAATATAAAATAATTATTAAGATTTAGTAATGTTAAAATTTAGTTATATAAAAATAAAGAAAAAGATATAAAATAAAAAGTTAATTAAATAAAATTAAACAATAAAAAAGTAAAAAATTAAAAACATTAGAATTTCATAATACAAAATTGAATTAAATAAAATCAATTTAATGGAATAAAATAAACTTATTAAAAAATGAGAGTAAGTTAAATAAATTCAATTCAAATGAATAAATATATTAACATAATTTTATAAATAATAAGATTTAATATATAAATACATTAAAAAATACATTAAAAATTAAAAAATGGAACATTAAAAAATGGACAGAAATAAATTAGATTATGTCAAACTACAAAATATAAAACTAGAATAAACTGTACTCAAAATTATTGTGAACAAAATTAGAAAATATAAAACTAATAAAATTAGAGATTATTAAAATAAAAATTACCTTGGGTCAAAATACAATATACAAAATTAAGAAAACTTGAAAAAACATTAATAAAGTATTTAAACATAAAAATATAAAATCGGAGAGAAGCAAATAACATTAAAAATGTTTACGTTAAATTTAGACTAAAATAAATCATAATAAAACTAAAAATAAAAAATTGCCAAAACTGAAAACAAAATTAAAAAATATAAAATTAAATAAAAGTATATAAAGCTTAGAAATGGAAAATTGACGAAATTAGATAAAAATAGAAATCAATACAGCTAAAGGTTATAAAAACAGGGTATAGAAAATTGAAATTAAAATAAAAGTAACTTAAAACTAGAAAACTGGGAAACTAAAAAGCACTAAACTAAATTATCCCAATCGAAAGAAATTAAAGCTGTGGGAAATCAGAAAAAAAACGAAAAAAATCACTCCAAAAAACACCAAATATTGAAGTTAAACCTAATTAAATAAAATAAATTGTAAAATATAAGCGAAAAAATCAAATGAATAAAATGAAATTGATAAAAAAATTAGACAGCAATTTAACGAAACAAATCAAGGGAAGAAAATTCATTACAATTAGAAAAATGTATAAATCAAATAGGAATTTATTGAGGGGAGTAAAATAATATTAAAAAAATTAATAGACCGAAACTGAATAAAGTTAATTTAGAGTAAATGGAATTGAATAAATAAAGTGTAATGATATAAAATGATAATAAAACTAAAGGGGCAAAATTAAAGGAATTGAAAAGGAATACAATTAAGTTCATCAAATAAAGCAAAACAAATTTTAATAAGATAAAATTAATTCATGTTAAATTAGATTAATGAAAAAAATCAATCAAATAAAATGAATTGAAATAAAATAAAAAATAAAATTAAAATCATTTAAATTAAATTAAATAAATTTACACTACATTAATTGAAGAAAAAATTATGAAATTACAAAAAATTAAAAAAGAAGAAAAAAATTAATGAAATCATATAAATAAAATATGTTCAAACAAGTTAAAAAAAAATTAAGTTAAATTAAGATGAATTAAGTGAAACTATGTTAATGAAAGAAAGAAAAAAATCAAAGAAAGGAAATTAAATTAAATTTTAAAAATTAAATAAAATAAATTCATATAAAATAATATAAAACAAAATAAGATAAAATTAAATTAAATTAAGTTAATTAAAACTATATTACTGGATGACCAAGTAATTAATAAAATTAAATTAAATTAAATTAAATTAAAAAATAAATTCAAATAAAATTAAATTAAATTAAATTAAATTAAATTGAATATAGTTATAATCTATGAATGAACGAAAAAATACTTAATTATATTATGTGTAATTGAATTAAATTTCAAGGAAACCACCAAAATTAAATAAAATTAATTTAAGTTAACTTTAATTTAAGAAACAAAACAGAATTTAATAAAGTAATATCCAGAAGAACAGAATAAAATTTAGTACAAATTATTTGAGCTAGGAAAAATATAATTAAAAAACTCTTTGGAAAATATGAATTAGATTAAATGTTTTAATAAAACACAAGAAGTAGCTAAATTCTTCTTTTTAAAAACTAGTTTGCAGGGACGATGTATTAAAATTATAATTAACAATAACTGCAAGCATTTATTTTTTACCATCACTTTCTTCTTTCTCTTTACCGTTCACAATTAAATATTTATCTATTGAAAAATATGCATTTCCTCTGCATCAACCCTAATAAGCTTTTTAACCCTCAACTTCCCTTCATTCCTTTTATTTATTTCTTCCCCTATTTCTTTCTTGCTTCTCCCTTTCTCTCTCTTGCTACCTTTCTCTCTTTCTCTCTCCCTCTAAATCTTTTACACTATCAATCGAAATCTTGCACAGTGTTTAGTTTGAAAACTTTTAATAGCTACTTGAAATGTTTCGTAAGTTGTTTTGTTCATGTTTTCATAAATTCGTTGAACACTGAAAGTAATAAATTTATCGAACCATCATCTGCAGTTCATTTTAAACACGAACGTATACACATGAATACTTACACACTTACGTACATACCAACCACACGTACCCACACACACGCAAACTTTCACACTTGCATTCATCTCCAATCAACTACAAACCACACCCGTTCTTGTCACTACTACTGCCACCTACAAGTCGAACTCCCCGCCATCAACCACTGGACACCTACGACGACCACTTCATCTTAATTCTTCTTTAGTCTAATCAGTTTTTAGATCGTTGCGAACTCCAGCCGCAATGGCCAAACAATAT
Source organism: Physocephala rufipes (assembly GCA_963966595.1). Taxonomy (NCBI): domain Eukaryota; kingdom Metazoa; phylum Arthropoda; class Insecta; order Diptera; family Conopidae; genus Physocephala; species Physocephala rufipes. The sequence continues at coordinate 8,635,035 of OZ016504.1, read as the reverse complement.
CCAGACACCAAAAACTAAATCGCAGCGCTCAATAACTTCCGGCATTTAGTGTAGTTTGGTGCTCCTATTGATTGTTGGTATTAATGTTGTTGTTGTTATTATTCTTGTTGTCTACAGATCTAATACATTCAATGCTTTGGTTTTGCTAGTGTTGTTGTTGCTCTTAGTGTTGTTTGCAATTTTAAAGCACTTGATGGTATTGTTGTTGTTGTTATTGTTGTTGTAGGCAGTTTGGTGCCCAATTCAATGCACTTAAGTAACTTCAGAAATTTCCAAAAGTTCTTTCTATTTCTACAAAAGTGCGCACAACTTCTTCAAGTTATTTCGATGTTAGATTCGATGAAAGAAGAGGAAGAAGCAAACAAGAAGAAAAACAAGGAAAAGGAATGGAGTTTTGGGTGAGGGAAATTTAACGATTGCAGTGTCCTGCCGGTTCTAAGTCCTGCTGGATCTGTTGTCTATTTGATGATTGCCATGGTGTCCTTTTATCCTATTTCCTTTGTCTTCTCTCTTTTCTTCTTCTTCTCCCTCTGATTTTCCTTTCTCATTGTGTTTTTCCTCTTGTTTCTATTCTTCTTCTTCGTTTTCTTCGTCTGTTTCGTATTGATGCTTTTAGTCATTTAATGGCTGGTTTTCTAATTCAGCATTCATTCATCGACTGCTTTAACCAACCATCGGTTTTGTCTTGGGGAACAAGATAATAAATGGTATTCGAAAATACTACAAACACAATATAATACAATATACCGAAGAAGAAGAAAGGGAGGAAGAAGAATAAAAGAAGACGAAGGAGAAGCAGAAGAAGAGAGTTAAGAATTGTTAGTCGAGGAACTAAAAAGAAGGACGTTCCACCTAGAATGTTTTGTGTTTACAGTTTTTTTTCTTTCCTTAGTTTTGTTTAAGATTTATTTGTTGGTTAGGAAGAATTAAATGAACGTATGAGCAAACGAACCAATAAACAAACGAACGAACAAACGAATTAACAAACCAACGAAAGAGCGAACAAACAAACGAGCAAACGATCGAACGAACGAATAAACCTCGCCTTTGTTTATTCATTTACTCTCCCCACTTACAATTTTTCTCTCTTTCATAATTTATATATTTCTTATTTCTTTCTTTCTCTCGTTTGCTTTTTCTTACTTAAAAAGTATTGCGAAATTTGGTCGGTTTGTTAAAGTTTTATTGAAAGTAGTTTTCAAAATGGTTTTACTTTTCTAAATATCTCTGAATTTTAATTCATTCATACATTCATTTACTGTTACTTGAAAGTTTTACTGTTCATTCATATAGTTTTCGATTTGTTCATCTGTTTGACATGACATGATAATTCATCCGTTTTAGTGTTTAATTTGTTTGCTAATTTTGTAATTTCTCTTCTATTTATTAAATTTTCGCTTTGATCGTTTATATATAAATTTCTATAAATTTGTGTTGAAAAATATTTGCTTACACATTCACAGTCTGATTTATATATGTCTGAATCGTTCGATGGGTTTTTCATCAGCCGATTAATATTACGATTCATTCTCTGATTCATTCGTCTTCTTAACCGTTTACTATTTGATTCATCCACTGACTTATTATTGATCGGTTTACATATCATTCTTAGACCTATACCTTTCAACGTTCATCATTCATCGTTCGTCGTTCATTCATTCACTGTTTGTGTTTGTTTATTTATTAATATCAGGTAGCCTCCTCTGATTTATGACTTTCCGATTAATTTTGTCATTAATTAAGGCTTATTGACTGATTTATTTGATACTTTTTTAATAGAATAGTTCATGTTCGCGTTCGTTTACTAATCGATTTAACAAACTTTGAATTTTACGATTTAATTTAATAATTTTGACATCTGCCAAAACCCTTTGCTCGCAACATAAAACCAGCGCTCGATGCATTCCCGAACAAGACTCATCATTATTTACAGTTCATATAATTCAGATTAATTCACTCACAGATTAAAACACTCATCGTTAAATGAAGCTTTGCAAACAGTTTACAAATAAAAAACAAAAAGTAAGAAAGTGAGTTATAAAATGAATATAAATCCGAATCGAATGTAAAGCGCGTACATTCTCCAGCAATATGTTCCCTCTTCAAAGTATACCGATCATTTAATATAGCATGTGTGAGCACCCGACCACTTTTAACATTATCATCATCATCAGCATCACCGCTGTTATCCACATAATCCGAACCATCCTCAATGATCTCTCATCACACTGACCTGACCTGCTTCAGCTCAATACTTATCATTGAACTCTTCTCCGCAAGCAATCGCCATTGTCCTTTTGAACGTTTGGGAATTTCCTCGAATTCTCTACACCTACGTATTCCCCTTTCTACAGCCGTGCAAAAATTTCTCATCCTCACGACTAATCCTGGCGCTTGTTCACGTGGTTGGAAGATTTTTTAAACATATTTTTTAAACGATGCAGGAAAAAAACAAAATCAAAAGCCGCAGTGCTGAAGTGCTTTTGGGCAGGCGTTTGAAATTAATTTTTTTCAAATTTTTTGTTTTTATTATTTTTATAATTGCTAAAATATACAAAAAAATAAATCGTGCATTGGTGGAAATAAAAAATTCTTTTTGATTTTTCAAGCGCAATCAATTAAAGATAAAAAAAGTAATCACTTCCGCAAGAAGGAAGGAGTAAAAACAGGCACGCAGAAGCGATGAAGCAACAATTAATTAAAAATCAAAATTAAATTATTGAATGAAGGCACGAATGGAAAAATATTGAAGGGACTGACACAAAAGAGTTACCAAAATTGATGCAGAAATGCAGAAAAAGTAAATGAATAAAGAATGATTTAAAATTATAAAGCCAAAAGATGAAACAACAACTGCATAAAAGTGTAATTAATTCTAGAAATCAATTAATAATTGAAACAATACATTAATCAATGAATCAACTTGTCAGGGAGTTAATGAACAACTAGAAACAATGTTAATCAAATAATAAATGAATGAATAAATGAGCGAGAGTAATGAATGAACGATTCGGATCGATTAAAGCTAAGTGAATTTTGCATAAATCAGTGATGAAACCATCACTGAACTATTCCCCACATATAAATAAGCCAGCGGATGTATAAGTAAATAAACTGGTGGATAAACCATTGATGGAACAATAAATTAATCACTGAACGAATAGTCAGTTAAAAAACAAATGAATCCATAAATTAATTAATGATAGACCCAATCAGTGAATGAGTGCAAAAAATGATAATATCTAAAACCTGTTAATAGATTAACAAATAGTACAGTAAAACCATTAGTGATGAATTAATGAATGAATTAATACAATGAATGAATACATCATAACAATAATACAATAATAATAATAATAATAGAACAATACAATAATAATACAATATAACAATAATACAATAATAATGAATAGTATAAATGGAGGGAAGAGTGGCTAATCTAAACAACGAATGTGCCAGTTTACCAATTGATTATTAAGTGAATCCATACAACCATTGGCGAAATAATTAATGAATTAATAATGTAATGAGATCAAATACTGATAGAGTAATGGTGAATTATAAATGGAATAAATGGAGTTTTGGATTAATTACTAAATAAATCATTGAACGAATCAAGGTATTAATATTAAAATAATAAAATCGATATCCAACCGAATCGATAAACCAACGAGTGAACTGGCGAGTAACAATTAGTAATCATTATTAGTAAATTGAAAATATAATTTTATTTCGAACGAATAATGAACGATTAACAGAAAACCTACCAGAGAATAAATGGATAAGTGAATTGAGAAAATAATCTGTATGATAATTCAATGCACAAATTAGTTTACAAATCAGTATTTGAATCAATAAAGAGATTCACAAACGATAAATGAATCTGTAAATCAGAAAATGAATTATTAACTGCTTTTCTAAATAAATAATAATAATAACAATAGTAATAAGTAAGGGTGCTACCTTTAGCCTGGCCGAAGCTTAAATACCCGACACCCACTTTTCACTTTTCACATTTTTCCACTTTTTTCAAGGTAATTTAGCATTCGTGATTTAGGATAAAATTTTTCTTCTATCCCCTTAATGCGTTACATACGGAGGAACAAACTTAATATCATGACATTAGTACCAGATTAATCGATTGACAAATGAATCAAATAATGAACTAATTAGTAATACATTTGAAGTTGGGTGCGACATCACACAACTAACTTAAAAATTATGAAAATTATGAAATTATGAAAAAACTCGTTCGTATTTTATAACGGATATATTTGCAATTACGTGTCTTTTTAATTGTCTAAAAACATAATTTTGTTGTTTTTTAAAAATAAATAAAATAATTAAAATTTATATAAGCGGTAGAATACTTTTAGAGAGATATAGATGTCGACCATGACTTAATTAGCGCTTTTGTTCTTGATAAGTCTTGTTAATTGATAAATATATAAATTTGAATTTGAATCAAGGACAAACTTTAGCAACCTTTTTAAAAAATGACAAGAAAAATTAAATTTTGCACACAACAAAATATAAGTTAAACAATGCATTAAAAAACTTGTTCAAAGATAAGAAAATAGTTGTAACAAATTTGAATAAAGACACGCAATGAATTTCCGGGTGGAATCACATCAAAACTTTTCTATATAAAGCAAATTCAAACTAAAATTATTTTATTCAAAATAATTTACTGGTTCGATTTATTTTTTAAAGCATTCGAATTGTAAATAAAGAAGTAATTTCAATAAATAAAGCAAACCTTTTTTTAAAAGCATAAAAATATGGTTTTGGAGTGCTTGCGTTTAGTTGTCTTCGTGATTCCTTTTTTGTTGGATTTAACCAAAGCCGAGCAGAAAAGGGTTTGTTTAATAAAAATTAATGAACTTTAAAAATAATTCCAAACGTTGCAAAAGAAATTTTGTATTTAAAATTGCAAAAGAAATTTAGAATTTGCAAAAGAAATTTTGTATTTACCGACATTTTCCCCTTTTATTAGAGTATAGACATAAAATCTTTTATAACATCCGGCAAATACGATACCACATGGGTCGATTGGCAGACCTTGCGTATGACAAAAGCGGGCCGTAGTCAAATTGTGATTAGTGGCGATGTAACCGTAGTGCGGAATTTCGGTAATGAACAAAAAGTAAGTTTCCAAGAAACGAAAACATTTTAATGAAGGTTTAGCGAATTTTCAGATGTGTTTTAATGCTTTTAAAGAGATTAAAAAATGTTGAGATAATTTGATAAATCAAATTTAAAAATAATTTTCACTCTGATTTTTTAAGTTTAATAAATTTTTTATGGCATATCAAACAGCTAAATCCTTTTTGAGAGAATTTCTAAGAGTTAAAAACATTTTCGGATGGTAACAATTTTTAAGAGCATTTTTTAATATTTTTCAAAAAATGTAAGAAAATTTAAAAAATTGTAAAAGAGCTAAAATCCTCTTCAGATATGTTTTGAAATATTCGGAATCTTTCTCAATAATGTTCTTAATAGTCAAAAAGGTTTTTTAAAAATCGTGTTTAATACTAAAATATTAAATGAAGAGAATTTTTGCATAATATTCCTCGCGACATCATATCATTTACTGTTTTGCATACAAGTCCTATGAAATACCTCATTTTAATTCGGAGAGGATCCTTCTTGTAGATCATAAATGGGTTACACTGACAGTCAGAATTTTGAAATACAGACGTAAAAATTAGCCGACGCTAAACCCAGAAATATTAAACACAATAAAATGTATTCAATTTTATTTATGATTAATAGACTTTTTCCTGGATCTTTTGTTAAAAATTTAATAAAATAAGCGTTTAACCATTTCTTTAGATTGTTATCCGTCTTCTGCGTAAAAGCAGCGTAGCAAATAGTTACACGTCACCAATTTATAGTGTCAATAAAAATATTTGTGATTATGTTTCAACCGATACGGTTGTTTATCCATCGATGTTGAAATGTTCTAATTTCTCACAACCAGATGTTTGTCCTATACCGAAGGTAAATTAACTAAATGGGGAAAAGGATTATAATCTAATGCCCTACCTCTTATCTCTGCTTGTTTCCTACAGGGTGATTATGTATTCCACAATTGCGTTCTTGATGCTGATTCATTTCCAAAAGGCATACCGAATGGTGAATATAAATTTATAGTCACTTTCTTTGACGGTGCGAAGGATATCGCCGGTTTGGAAGGAGAAGTGGAAATGACGTATGAATAAAAAATGCAATAAAAAATCCTGAATTCTTAAGCTTCACTTTGATTGTAAAAGAATTCAAGCGAACGGTTTTAATTAGAAGATTTCATTGGCATGAATTAGTAAATAAATTAAGTCAGAGTCTTGAAAATAGAGTTTAAATTTTGGAAAATATGAAACTGTGTTTTAATTAAATCATTTAAAGGAATATCTCTCATTGCACTCGACCGTCTGACTGTAAAAAGAAGAATTACTTTTATACAGGCTTCCCAAAGAAGAGACGCTAAATTGGTGAACAGACGTAACAGACAAATTTTGAAGAATTCATTATTTCGTTAGAAATATTATAACTTAGAATTTGTTAGATATGTTTATGACAACGTTGGACATTATTGTTCTTCGGAAAAAAAGGGTACATTTAGGATATTTTATTATTTTTTTTTTATTTACTTTCATTAATTTGTTTAAATGTTTTTGATTTTATTTTGCATTTATTTTGTATTTATGAAAATTTCATTCCTAAGTTTTTTCGCCGAATTTAAAGGAATAATTTCTGGTCATCAATTTTTTAATGAAATAAATACAATAATCGTTAGAAACTACTTTTATTAAAATCGAATTTCATAAAAAAATTTTAACTTCTTTGTTTCGAAATTAGCCAAATTTTTCTCTTAAAACTCTTTGAATGCCCAAAGCAATTGTTTAAAAAAATTGGTTGTACGATTACTCGAAATCTTTTTATAGAAATGCATTTTAACTTTCTCAAAATTTTGAACATTTATCATTCTTCAAAAATTATTATATTAATTTTTTGTTTCAAACATTTCATTTCATCCTCTCATTTCATTCCCCTCATTTTCTTATTTCCTTCCCTTTGTTTCCGCTCCTTGCACTACTGCCCCCAAGAGAATTATGAACACATATATTTTTTTTAATTATCCAAATTTTTAATGATAATTTTTCCTACGTTTTTTCTATGAAAAACGATTTTTGCTCAGAGATTTTTCTTCTTCTTCTAGATAATTTTTCATGGCATTTAAAAAAAATCTAATTTATGGCCTTTCATGCATCTGTAGGTTGGATAAGTCGGAATTGCACGGGATAAAAGATGGATGGTTTGAAATGGGTTGAGTTACTTTTGAGATAGAACGTGCTTGTGATAAGGATGGAAGAGGAGGAAGAAATTGCAGGGATTTTGAATTTCTGGTATCTAATAATTAATATTAAAAACTCCCAAAGCGCATAAACCGTTACTCCTGCCACAACAACAACAGAAGTCGAGAAATAATAATAGAAATGGAATGGGTTAATGACAACGGAAAGCAACAAAAGCAACGGCAACAACAACCATAATTAAAGAAAAAATATTACACAAATATTGTAAAAACTCAGTATGTATGTACATAAGTATTGTAATAATTCATGTAAAAGTCGCGCGGTATTTTATCATTTGTCGAACCGAACTCAAACACGTTCGTAGACCGAGTGGCAAACAAAGAGGCGCACACTCACGATTTCTTCTTCATGTAAACAATCACAAACCAAACCGCTAGCGCCTACATTATCGACACCTTCGAGGACATCCCAACATCATCAAATTCATCTGAAGCCAAAGTCTCCTTCTTCGATGCCAATGCCGTTGTGTTTGGAATGACATTTTCGTCCTCGTCTTCTTTTCCATCATCGCTATCCATTCTTTTTATTTCGATTCAGTTCGTGCATTTCGTGCTGCTCGTTGCGTCGTTTAGTTATTAAAATAATATATTTTTCTTCTCAGTACGAAGTGTCGTAATGATGATTAAAAAAATTTTGCTTATGGCATTTGTCGCTATTGTTGCTGTTGTTGTTCGTTTCGTTCGCTGTTTGGAGTCGTTGTTTGTTGGGTGGGGCGCAACCTTGGCTTTTCTTTACTCTGGGTTATTTACTCAAACCGATTTAGCATGCATGTTATTTGAAGGCGTTCATCAGCAGTCCCCACTTCCCAAACATTTCATCTTGCCTTTTCTCTCTCATTATTTTCTTATCATATTTAACGACTTGACCCTATGAAGGAAGTTCTTGGTATGGTCCTATGCCAGGACTTGTGTTCAGACCTCAAAATCGCCTACTAACTCCAGTAATGTTTAACAGAGGCGTGTAATAAACTGATTTTGAACTTATTTTAAACTGAGTCTTTTTCAGGTTGCGATACATAATAACGAATATTTCGACCCGAATTTATTTATAGTACTGTCATACACTGTTAAGCACAGTTTGACCAGAAATACTCCACCGAAAATTGGAGTTAAAACACGATCATTGATTTCGAATTGTGGGGAACATAGTTTAATAAACTTCAAGGGCTCTCCCCCTAGGACTCAACTACGATGAAACTGCCGGACGTCGATAACGTTCTAACGTTGACTTCACATGAAAAGCGTTTAAGTGCTCACCCCCTTTAAAATGGAAAATTATTTCGAAATTTATTTTATTTCAATTAAATGGAAAATACCTTCTTTATTATTTCGAGCCCTAGATCTCTGAACTGATATGAGATAAGTGCTAGTCTGAATTAATTTGTAGACGGTCGGCACAAAACGCCAAGTTTCGAAAATATTCTGTGATAAAATATGTAGTTTTTTCTGAGATAAGAAGCCTTAGAACGCATGATTGTAAAAAAATTCAAATAACAAAAAATTTCGTTAACAAAAAGACAAAGCCCCAACTTTGAATTTGGGCAATCGGATCTTTAGCGCTTACCTACAATTAATTGATGTCGCAAACCGAACCGTAATATAATTGATCTCCAGGCAGAGTCCCTAAAAATATTTATCCCAATATCCAATTGGATATTTATTTTTACTTGATCGTATTTAATTAAATACGATCAAGTTAAATGACTGCTTCCTAAAAAAATTCAATGTAGCCTTAAAAGGTAAGGCACATGGTTTAATAGAGGTTTGATCAAATCTTGATTGGGGTTTGATTAAGCTGTAATTTAGGTTCAATTGAGTTTTCGTTGATGTTCGATTTATAATTAATTGGGGTTGACTTGAGATTTGTTTAAGATTTAAATAAGGTTTCAAATAAGGTTTGTGGCCTAGTCCACGTTTGATTGAGATCTAATTAAGGTCGGATAAAGATTTGATTGTGATTTAATGCCCTTTAATCGTGATTTGGTTGAGGTTTAATTGAGATTGTATTAACATTTGATCGAGACATAATAGTGGACTAAACGAGACTAAATCGAGGTTCATTGAGACTTAAATGAAGCTTGATTGAGATTTGATAGAGATTTAGGCGAAGTCTGTATGAGGTTTTAGCCAGGTTTAACTGAGTTCCAATAGAGCTTCAACTAAGCCTTAATCGAAGATCATACAAGTTTGATTGCGGTATAAGAGACTTAATTTTTGTTTGAAGATTTATTACGGTTTAATTGAAGATTGAGGCTGAAGACTCTTTTGAAATCATAATTATGGGATACTTCCCCCCTATTTATTTTAAGCAATAGCAAGTGGTAAAAAATGTTCAAGTTCTCGACGTCTTTTCCTTAAAAAGTGTAGGAATACAGAGAACTTTCAAAAAATTCAGAGAAAATCCTTTCCTTGCCAACAACGTACGCCATACTGTCGGCAGCTCTGACAACATACGTAGTGCTGACAACATGCTATGCTTTTGAAACATCATATAAAACATCCCGGTAGCGGGATCCTTGTGGTGTCTTTGGAACAAATCTTAGAGAAAAATGTGATTTAAATAAAGATAATTTTTGATTTCAAGTGACGAACGAAAAAGAGACCATGCGGGGATGTGGTATCGAAGCTTTAAGTGATTTCATTTGAATGATGCATCGTGTCTTTTCGTGTTTGACACACACGACATACTTCCACTTCAGATACACATTGCCTCTACCATTTTTCACTGCTTTCTATTTGGATTTAATAAATCTCGAGATATTTTTCGCAGTCGGATGAATTGCAGTGCATGCAGCTCGAGCAATGATCCGCGGAGACACCAAAAGCATTTGCAATGAGTTACAGAAGTGGTGAAGGAAAAGAAAAATGCGACAAAGGGAAGGAGGGCGATGAAGAAGAAAAGGAGTAGGGCGAATAAGATAAAGTGACTGACGACAGGAGAAGAAGAAGCTACATTAAAAAATGGTGTCTTTAGAAAAAAAAATAACGACAACGATTTCGAAAAGAGCATCGCCAACCCAACGGTACTTAAAGAAATTAATTTGAAATGTAGAAAAAGAAATACACACACATGTAAGGGGAAACACCATCGGCAATATTTTAAGTGTTGCCAGCAATGCAATCAAATTTAAAATGCCGAAGTTTTTCGAGCTGAGCCATTTTGTATTGTTTCGAAAATGTGTACAGTTTTTCTTCTTCTTCTTGCTCTAGTAATCTATAAGGTATTTCTTAATATTCTTAGTCTGTCTGTCCATTCGTCCGTCCGTAAATTCAATAAATAAAATGGTGACACTTTGAGAGTAAAAAAAAACAGTAAAATAAGTACAAAGCCAAAAAACGGCAAACAAACACACAAACACAAATCAACATGTAAATACACAGACAAATACATAAACACAGAAAAAGCAACACACAAGCAAGACAAACGACAAATCAACAAAAACATTTACGCGACCAGACAAATTTACCAAACCGTACCACCTCCCATCTATCCTCTACCAATCTCTATCATCACACAACAACAACAATCTCCGCATCCTAAATTCTCTAACAGGGAAATAAATCCAGTCATTCCTCATACCTGAGCTTTGGCTATCCGCGGAGTTGGTCAATGTCGGCCACCTTCCTTGATCGTTGCTGCTGATGGCTATCAGTGGATTTGCGCCTCATCTCATCTTGGACGAGATAGGTTTTTGCTTCTTGTGTTGCTGGTCGTCGTTCCGGAATTGCGCACAAACCAGAGATGCTCGTAATGCCAGCTTCCGGTTTAAGATGGTCGACGCAGTGCAAAATAGATCCAGCAAGAGTCCGAAGAGCACCCAAGAAATGGCACCAACAAATGGATACCGACAAGCGGATACCAAACGACGGATACTAACGAAAGGACACACCAACGAAAGGACATTAACGAATGGTAGCCAAATGGAGAATAAAATCAACCTCGGATTCGAAGGTTCTGACAAGAATTAAGACGATTTTTGCGTAACCAAATAATTACCTAGAATGAAAGAAAGGGGAAGGAGGAGAATATGGCGCGAAAAAGGGTGAGAGCAAAAACACATTTTTGAAGAGAAAATTTACAGGAAATTAAGAAAAATAATTGAAAAAATAATAGAAAACGAAATAAAAACACGACGATAAAAATGAAATAAAAAATCATGGATGGAAAATGAATCAAGGCGCACGTAGGAGCGCTGTTCTGGCCGAAAGAAAGAAAAAAAAGTAGAGGATAAGTGTAAGGACTTGTTTAGGTTAAATTATATATTTATTTAATTTTACGGTAATTGGTTTGGTCTCTTCTTGTTCTGGATTTAATTTTTTAATTTTATGCTTTGTATATATATATATATATATATATATATATATATATATATATATATATATATATATATATATATATATATATATATATATATATATATATATATATATATATATATATATATATATATATATATATATATATATATATATATATATATATATATATATATATATATATATATATATATATATATATATATATATATATATATATATATATATATATATATATATATATATATATATATATATATATATATATATATATATATATATATATATATATATATATATATATATATATATATATATATATATATATATATATATATATATATATATATATATATATATATATATATATATATATATATATATATATATATATATATATATATATATATATATATATATATATATATATATATATATATATATATATATATATATATATATATATATATATATATATATATATATATATATATATATATATATATATATATATATATATATATATATATATATATATATATATATATATATATATATATATATATATATATATATATATATATATATATATATATATATATATATATATATATATATATATATATATATATATATATATATATATATATATATATATATATATATATATATATATATATATATATATATATATATATATATATATATATATATATATATATATATATATATATATATATATATATATATATATATATATATATATATATATATATATATATATATATATATATATATATATATATATATATATATATATATATATATATATATATATATATATATATATATATATATATATATATATATATAAATTTTAGATTGATAAATTTATTTAATTAATTACTTAATTTCAACTTTTATTTATAAATTTTATAAATTATTTATTTGTTACATTATTTATTTTGTTTATTTTAAACAATGCAAAGATATTAAAACGTGGAAAATAATAGGTTCTCATTTAGATTTTGGTTTTTATATTGGCAATAATTTCAAATGATTTTAAAAGGAAGGTAAGGCAAGACAAAAAAATTGAAGTGTTCTGCAGTAAAGAAAATTAGAGAAGCGAGTAAAGTGAAACCTATGAAAAAAGCATCAAAATAGATCAAATGCAATGAAATATAAGACGTAGTAGAGTGTTATAGGAAAAAGAGGAACAAAGAGGAAAGGATCTCTGGATCTATATCGCAATAAGATCTGAATTTTCTTTTGAGAAGAATGAATGGTAGTTTTATTTTACAGGCATTAGGCGTTATTCCTATCGGGTTTTAGAATTTATCAGTGGGTAACAATTTCTTAACGGTTTCTACAATGCTAATATCCTTTCAAAATATTCTGTATTGTATTCCATTCGTGGCAGACTCTTCTTAAGATGGTGAGAAATGTCTTTGGGAGGTCTTTGAATTGTGTTTAAATTCTTAATTTTGATGGAATTCAAAAGGGTCAAGTTTATTTCTATAAAGCTGTGGATGTTTTCAAAAGACTACAGTTTCTTTATAAAAGACCTCCCTTCAAATGCACCCGCATCGGTTCTAGTTGGCACAGATTTTATTTAGAGGTCTTCATTTGCGTGTAAGAGGGTTTGATTTGGTTAAACGTATTTGAAAGACTTCAGTTTTGTCATAGAGGTTCCTAAATAGACTTTTGCTCACATCTCAAAAAAACTGAGTTATTCGACTTTCATAAAAGTTTCAATTTTTTAGAGGAGGAGCTCTGATTCTCTACGAGGAGTTCTCTATAAAGCTATGCCGAATGTGATTGTTTGAATTGTTATGGACTGCCTTTGCCTCTGGATAACTTCATCTAAACCCTCAATAATATGATCCTTAAATTATATCGCTTCTACTCAAGCGATATTCTCTGGATTTCTTTTCCCCTTTACTTCTGTATTCCTTCCCTTTACTGCTTTCTCCTTTACTGTGTATCCTTCATCAGCCGCGATTTCGCTCATTCCAACCAAAAGAAATACAAAAGTATCGTCGGTGAAAACGATGAAGGCAGAGAAATATTGCATTAGAAGACATGATGGGTCGGAAAAGAGAAGTGCAAGGAAAATATAAAGAAGGATGCATCACACGAAGCTAAATCGACGCTACAGGAGTCGATTTTAATAGAAGCCTTTAATGGGAAATGGCATAACGGCAAACTTCATTAAAATGACAACAATTATGTTGCCGCACACTTGTTGTTGAAATTGTTGTAGCTTTTGTTTTTGCATTTTATTGATGCGATTGATACGAGCTTTTTCTTTTTCGTCTTTCATTCCGTTGCCACCACATAATACAATAATTTGCACCACAAGTGACAATAAATCTGATTTTGATAGAAATTAAAAATTAATGACACGACGCCGCGAGAACACCGGAAGGGGAAATCAACACAGAGGGAAGAAATCAATAGAAGACAGTCAAACATGTTGGAAGCCAGTGCCAGAGACAGTTAGGGATATTCAGATTACTTAAAAGCCATCATCACATCATGAATGTCATATGATGAATATCACACGAATCAATTAATGAAGTCATGCATTTATTCATTCATTCGATGGTTTTTCATTACATTTTTGCTCACTTTGACAATATTTCGAGTATGTTTCGAGGTGTCGATGCAGAAATTGTTAAGTTTTCGATTAACCGGAAATGATTTAAAGGGTTCAAATTGCACAAATCCTTTGGCATGCAATGAGAGAAGACAGAACAAAGGCTCTTTTCAAGTGATAAAAGTACAAAAAGGGATTTAATTAGAGGTCGGTAGAGGAAGGATATCAAAAGCCATCAAAACAGAAAAAGGCTAGACGATATTTTGACGGAAGGAATACTGATGGCAAAATTTGTTTTTTAACATTTCCTAAAGATGGTATAGTATTATTTTTTCATTGCATTATATTTTCCTTACAAAGAATTTGTATAAATCTCTATAATTAATAAAAAAAAGTTACGATATTAAATTGTGATAATATTTAAAAAAATTTTTTTTATTATTTACCGTATTTTATTTGGTGGACACTAAAATATTATCCTCTACAATGTATTAAAATTATTATCAATAAAGAGTGATTACAGGTGACGAAATGTTAAAGTAAATAATTAATTTTGTAATTTCATTTTGTCATCATGCGTAAAATAAATACATGTAAAAATGACACTGTAACAGCTATTATTATTTTTATTGATTGAATTATTAAATTTGTGCCACTCAATTTTATGTCGATTGGAATAAATGGTAATAAAAAATTGTTGCAATTAAATATATGTTCACTTGTGTCATATTTAACAAAGTCTTAATTATATTGTACAAAAACTATTATTTTAATTAATTTAAATTTATGCTTTTTATGGTTTTCAACTCATTAAAATTACTAAAACTTAAAAATTTGGACCTCTAAGATTTTTGATATAGTTTTAATTCATTAGAATAGAGAAAAATTATTTGACGTAAGTTAACATAAGGTAATATAAGATTAGTTATCAGGATTAGGTTTCTAATTATTTTTATTTATTACACATTTCTTCAATACAAAAATATTTTTAGATTATTTATTAATATTCTGCATTTAATGTTTCTAAAAATTGTATTTCCGTTGATTAAATTTATTATTCATTATTTCTTAAGGTTATCAATTTCCTTAAAAAGGATTTCTATTAATGTAAGAAACTGAGTGTTGTCTATGTTTCTGTAATCAATATGTTCAAATTTCTATGCATTCATAAAACAAATTAAAGATTATAAGATTTTTAATTTTACCTTTGTCAAATTATTCTGTCAATATTGAAATATTCAAAGATTATGAATATTTTTAGATTTTGCTGATGGAAATTCGGTTTGGATTTATTAAAATAATTAAATAAAATTATTCTGATTTTGTCGCTTTTGGGAAATTATTATTTCATTTATCAAAACATAAAAAGTATTTCCTAACGAAATAATTTTCCGTTTATAATAATAAAGAAAAATTGTTTTTTATAGATTATAATATTTTTTATGAATTAATTAAGGAAAGATAGTTTTTCATTTAATTAATTTATTATTAAGATTTTTAATAATTTCTTGAAATTAGGTTGTCACAAATGGAAATAATTTTATTTGTGTACTTTTATTTAAATAATCAAGATCTAAGTACAAATAGGATTTTATTTTCTGTAAAAAGATTTCCAAAGAATTTTTACAATTTCAGAAGAAATAAATTAAAATAAATTTAAAATAAATTAAAATATAATATAAAGCAATACCAATTTTCTCTAGTTATTTCTAACTGCTATTGCTGCCGTCACAAAAAAAAAAAACGATGAACAACCAATTTTTCAAAATTTATTATTATTACCGTCTTGTGCGTTAACTATTCCCAATTATTTCCGCATAAACGGAAAAAGTAATAAAATATGTTTTGCTGATGATTTTCAAAGAATTTTGGTAAATTTTCAGGCGGCGTTTGCGTTGCGGCAAACGTACGATGAGGATAGAGCCCGAAAATAGACAACGGCAGATAAACAGACAGAAAGTAACCAAGGTGAAAATTGTAAGGAGCCAAGAATGCTTGAGAAGAACAGGAAGAAGAAGATGAAGTAAAAGAAATGGCAACTACTTGAACCCACTTTATAATACTGATGGCAGCAGGATCAGCATCAGCAGCGACATTAAAATTTTATTTTAATGTCATCGAGAGCTGATTTACAGCACTTGAATTGCGTTATGAGCAAAAACGATGGAGTGGGAAGGGTGCAATAATGAAGCGGAAAGGTGTTCGTTTCAGAATCAATCTACAAACTCTCGCCATTAGTGGGTGAGCGTCACACCCGAACGGCTTAAATTACTTTAGTTCAAAGTAAGTTTTCAACAGACAGACACGACGCAAAGCGACGCAAGGTATTGCAATGCCATTCAGCGTGCGTCTTCTTCACTTTGTTTGCAATTTTCCAAAATATAATTTTAATAATATTTTATTGCTTTCAAAGAAGCAAGAAGTCATCACCACCGAGAAAACAGAAGAAGAGGCAGCAGCACAATGCATACAATGCTGGCAAATTGTGGTTGCGGCGAAAGCGAGGGTATTGCGGCGATAAAATTCCCGACTTGTGTTGGCAAGAGAAATTTAAAACGGTACATTAGGCAGCAGCAATATGACTGTTAAAAGATCAAAAAATATTAAAAGAAAATAATAAAATCAGAACAAATACAACAACAGTAATAGTAATGAGATATCAATGGAAAACAGGAATCAGTTGCAGACAAGAAATAATGAAAAAAAAAACGTAAAGAGGAAATGACAAGAAACCGATGGTTAATTACAGAGATGGTTATTTGTCGCTGTTGCTGATTACGTTGTTGTAATATTTTCTTGTTACCTGCAGGAATTCTTGAATTTAAAATATTGCTCTTCGTTTGCACGGCTTCAATTAAAAGGACAATCAGCACAATCAGTCAGTCAGAAGCATCTACGATAGCATGCTTTTCTGCACTTAAATGAAAAACGACTTCCCGCAATAAGATCAAGCGTCCAATTTAATAATAACAAGTAGTAGTATAAGGATTCTCTATTTGTCTGTTTGTGTGTTTCTTTCGATAGCCTTCATATTCATTTCGATAGGCCTTCACGCTTTACTGAATTCTAATCACACAAATTTTTATTATTTCGATCGTATTGAATGAAGACAAAATAGGAAAAGAAAACCCTTTTTGAGGAAAATTGTTAATAATTTTGCCTGTGCTGAAATCTTTTTAATTTGTGCTCAGAAGATTGTGAAATGTCTTCAAGAGGATATATCTTTTTCCTGAGAGTTTCGGAATAGCCTTTGAAAAGCTTGTCTCTCTCTATTTGGTTTTATAAGGCTTTAGTATTCTCTCCGTCTACTTTTAAAAAGGTCTAGTTCCGGTTTTTAAAATGCTCTATTATTTCGGCTTTAAAAGATTCCAGAAAAAGACTCCGACATTTTTATTTGTATTTGGAGGGGCCTGGCATTCTTTACAAGGCTCTGACTTGCTTTCTAAAAGCTGTTAATTCTGTCTATGTTTTGGACTGCTTTTCTTTTTTTGTTGTTACTTAAACACGATATTTGAAAGGCTCCAAACTATTATTCGTAAATGGGCCTGACTTGAGCGTACTTGCTTTATATATAATAGATCCTTAGTTCCTTTTGATGCGACACTAAATTTTCTTTAAGAAGTTCGTATCCCTTTACTCGTATTTAAAGGATTATCACATTTTAAATGATACCGTTTATACAAATATAACTCCTACTAAAAATGGTTCTAACGTTCGTTGAATTATTTTTTTCCTTCTAAAATAATTTGAAATAAATTTGAAGAGTGTTAACTGTTCCCACTATATCCCACTATATATGTTGGTTCCCTTGAGGGGCTTTCGAGCTATCGAGTACGACTGATTGAAATGGATTTGTAATACAGAAAATATCTTTAAATATTTCTAACTTAACAAGGACGTATTTAACCCGTCATTCCATTCTGCACTGACACAATTTCTGCTCGAAAATTATAAAGCCAGTATTACTTATCACGGTAATAGTGTGTTACAGACTGATGGCGATAACGAGAATGATAAGGGTAAAGTTCAATGATAACTCCAAGTTTAACGATAGGATGCAAGGAAGTTTTTAAGTTGTTGATACTTAAATTTATCGGGAAGATGAAGAAAACGTGAGTTATGCTAACTTGGCCATCCTTCTGGTAATCGCAAATAGTCTTTGAGCTTCTAAAAAGATACAATGTATAAAAGAATATGACGTCTTTTATAAAGGCTTCAAGTTCTATTTAAAATATCATGCTCTAAACAAGAAGTTTTTAAAAGGTATTTATAAAATATAGTTTTGTTCTATGGCACATAACAATTCTGCATTTTAATAGCAATGAACGCTGTGTGAGTGCTTGCCAGACTTAGCAACGTCTGATGCAAGGCAAGGACAACATTTTTATCGCGATGAATTTCGCGAACAAGCAACGTTCGAAAATTGTAAAAATCATTTTAAAAAATCGACCCACTTGATATGCTGCCTAGTCACAAAAGTCAACTAATTCGAGTCTAACTATTAGAATAACTAACTATTTAGAATAGCGTGAATGAAGCAAAGAAGCGCTCAAAATACCAGAAGTATCACGATTTTATATTCTAAGAATTCCAAATCAGTAAATTAAATGCATTTACAATTCGGGCGCATTTTGTGAATTTTGCCTTAAACATATTCTACAACTGAAAGATAAGATTGAGTTATTATTATTCTGGTTTATTTAAAGTGCCGAGGTTTGGTCATTTTAAATTTGAGTAATGGCCTCATTGATAAACGCTGTTTCGGAAGAATTTTTTTCCCCGGGTTTAGTACTTTAAACGAGTTTTAATGAATAGTTTTTCGCATTGTATTGCAATTTTTGTACATAATAGATTTAGTTTGCTTTAATTGATTGAAAAATTTTCTCGCGTTTTTATTATATAATTAATTTTTCTTACGTTTCCGACATGATGCTCTTATGGTTTGATTTTAATTATTTTCCCTTTTCGTCCCATTAAACCCTCCCATAAACTGTTACTTCTTTCTTGAGTCTATTACCGTACAGCCTTCATAAATCATTGAAGCTACTGATGAGATAACTCCTAAAGTTGTCATCGCTCACTTTGCTTTTGTTGTTTTTATTCTAGATAATATCTGTTATTGTTGCTGTTGTTATTGTTGTCTTTATTACATACCTGCGAGCTCATAAATCAGCTAACAATCTATTGCTTTTCCTTAGAATTTCTTTTGAGAGTTTTCTGGTACACTATGCGTATTAATAGAAAGTGTTGCATACTTTTGTGCGCACTTACTGTGTGAGTATGCAGAGGAAACATGCCATCGAGTGTATAAAAATGTGAAGCAGAAAAGAAAAAGGAAGGAGTGAAGGGTTGATGAGGTGGGCTGAGTAAGAAGGAGCAACAATCACAAGAGGTGAGAGGTAAAGAGATTTAAATATAAAGTTTAATAGAGCAATTTATTATGCTTACTTTATTACTCGTTATGAAGTATATAATGCACTATTCCATTTCATTAAGTTAGTATTTGTCAGTGATTCTTAAAGTTTGAAGCGTGACTTACACGTAAGGAGCAAGATTGCTCCACCCATCCGCACCCATCCGCCCCCACCCGCGCTCTTACATGTGATTCTATGGAGATCTATGAATTCAGAATAATTTTTTAAAAAAGTAACAAAAGGTTTTTAAGAAAAAATGGAAATATTTGCCATCATAATAAAAGTTATATTCAATACTTCTTTTATTTAACTTTAGCTTCATAAATAGTATGATTTATGAAGTTTTCTCTTAATTTTAGCTTCATCAATAGTATGTAATAGATTTAATATAACTTAATTTGAATTCTTTCACAGAATTTTTTGTTCTTGTTTTCTTTTAATTACGAAGGCATATTTGAGCGTATTTGTGATCCAGTGTTAGGTCTCATTGGATGGCGCCGAATATCGCACATATCGCGCGGCATATATAATATCATCTTACCTACTTCTGCTTCCAATTTTGAGTTTTCCCAACGACTCAGTGAAGACTTTATTTAGTTAGCCGGAAGGTGTGAGCCAGGATGAACAGCCAAGGGCCCTTTAAGGTGTTTTCAAGATTTTTCTTTATCCCGTATACCAATTTAGTAGTAGTTGTTGTTGTCATTATTTGATTTATTCCATTAATTCTTGAAAAGGAATCGATGTTTATGTTTTATTCCATTCATTATACCCTACAACAGAAGGGTGTTCACACAGCATTTTAAGTAAATTAAGTATTACTTTTTTCGTATATAAAGTCTGTTCCTTCGTTTAAAACATATTAATCGGGATGTGGCAGGTGTAGAGAAGTAAGATGTATTCCATCTCAGAGTCATCTCCTGAGTTGAGTTAGCCCTGCTAGTGGACGGACGACGGTCCACTGTGTGTCTGTCTCGAAGAAGTACTGAACTGTATGATTGAGATCGCAATATTTCGGATTATCCACCCGTAAGTGGGCAAACCACGACCACTATTATATTATACACTGTATGAATCTACATTCAACTCATCTTAGTTCGTAGATCTAAATTAGCGAAGGAAAGGGAATTGCAATATTATTTGGGACGTGAACCTTACACTGATTATTAGGATCAAACTACGAATTTATATTACGGGTGTAGGGTATATAAACTCCGATCAGTTCTTGCTTGAAAAAGATTGAAGTTCTTGCTTGCTTTCTTTTCTTTAAGTGCTTTTCTGGTGCTTCTACTTCTTCAAGGAATTTCTTTTGTTGCTATTGTTGTTTTTGTTGTAATGGTTTTGTAACACTAGCGAATATTTAGACAATTTTTTGTGTTTCGTGCTTTCGTGTTTTTAGTTTTCGGTATCTTAATACGGATAGGTTTCGGATAAAAAGTATATTTTTCCTTGATTTTCTTCTGTTCTTCTTGTTGTTTTGGTTTGGTTGTTTAGTCGTTAATATTTTGTTCCTCTTTTCTGCTTTTTGTTATTATTGTTGTGGTGGTCGTTTCCCCCTAGGTTACCTTTCGTATATTTTACTATCCTTCGATATATCTTTCTGCTTCCTTTAGATGAGTTGCTAATTGTTGTTTTTGCTATAATTGAAATTATTGCCTTTGTTGTTATTGTTGTTGCTGTTGCTGATGATCTCCCTCTTTTATAGTTTCAGCTCATCAATGATATATCTTTACTCTTCTCCTTCTTACATTTCAGCACTTTAGCACAACTACCTTCTCGGTTTCTTTGCGTTTTCTTCATTTGTGTCTTATTATTGTTTTTCTTCTACAACTTAATCATCTGCGTTGAATAATAGTATTCTTTTCATGTTTAAATATTTCTTCTTCTTTCTGAAATCGTAGTGTTCAAACACCTTTTCGTACGACATGCATCTGTATTAGTGACATCATCTTGTATAGAAATTATTATAAATAAATCATTTTTGTTCTCTTCCACGCTCGCAATCACAATTTTTCCTCTTGATTTATGCTCGCGTAGAAACAAGAGATATCGTTTTCTGAAGAACAACCGCTTTCCATAACACACTCCGATTCTTTACCGATGATACCGATGGTAGTGATAAAGCTGACAACTCTGATGATACACTGCTGCTGTTGGTGATATTGCTACTGATGTTGAAAGCCCCGTAAATCATCGATATTTATAAGAGAAGGAAGGAGAAACGAAGAAAAATAGGGCTGGATACTCACCTTCGTTTTAAGCAAATCTTAAGAGTATACGTTATAATGCCCTCGATGTGTTAATGATTCAGTCTTACCGTAACGTTCGGTAAATAATTAAGAAAAGAGAAAGCATCGTGTGAAAGAAATTTATCAGAGGAAAGCTCGGGGAAGCGGTTCTAATAAAGGAACCCTATGTGGGGGAAACACTTTATTAGATGACTAGCTTACGAATCTTCTCGTAAAACCTTCCGGCTATAGAAGCAATTGTAAGAAATAGTAACTTGGTCCAAAAAACGAACGATAAAATTTTAATAAAAACACATGTTTGTGGTCTTCATATCCTGTAGGTAGCAGCTTCATCAGTTAAAGTTTTAACTAATCGGTTTAATTTTCGGTTAACGCATTATTGAAAATTTCTTTGACTTTCTTTAAAAGACAATCTGCTGATCCCAGGTGCTTATTTTTAATAACATAATTCCCTAGAACAATCTCAACAGTCATAAAACCAACAAAATATTGACGAAATCGGCGACCTATTAAATAAAAAAACTAAATCGATCCTTAAAAAATCGGGTAAATTTTTTATAATAATCAGTGATGCATCTAACTAAACGTTATAAAAGGAAATTGCTTCATAATATCAGTGCTCGTTAAAAACTGTGCTCGTAGTTAAAAAGAAATGTGTGACCGACTGCTCCTTGGATGAATGGATTTTTATTTCATAAAGCTCTAGCAGTGTATCTGACAAATTAGCCGTAAAGTAAAATCCGATCTCATTATGAATAGATCACTCATTAAAATAATAAACACTAGATAAACTAATGGACTCGTAGTTTATCTGAAATATTATTGAACTTAAATGCTTTCTAGCTAAAATAGTAAAAACTGTGGTGACTTTATGACCTTGTTAGGGCGATAGGAAAAGATAAAGGAACAGAAAACTGATCACGTTATAACGTTCTTTGGTCTTCAAGCGAACCCACACTGCAACGAAGATACTTACTCGGTAAAAGTTTCTTGAAGGGTTTGAAACGGTAACCCAAACATTTACTACGAAAGTGATGCACTGGATACACGGGTTTCAGTAATTCGTTTATTCTTTATGGAAATGATAAACGAGTTCGATCGGATTAATCTGCGATTTATTAATATCTTTAGGGAAGAGTTATTTTTTTAAGAGATTCCCTTTCGCTAAAAATGTGGACCGAATCAGGGTTCAAGCCCGTCGATCCGGGGTTAAATCATATTCTCTTTTTGTGGAGATTCGATTTAGTTGGTGAATTTTTTGGAAAGAACCAGCTTTTAAGGTGTTTATAGATTTTTTCGTGATTTCTTCCAAAATTCTGCCCAGGGTCTTTAGCTTGAGACCACGTAAATTTTCTTCTTGTACAACATTCTTATTTTTTCAAGGTTATCCATTGAATTTTATGCATGTAGTTTTTCACTTTTTTTAAATATTTAATGAGTAAATCTTTTGGCTTTGGAGCGTCTAAAGCGAAGCTTCGATCTACCAAAGGCTGTGATATAATACTCTCGAATATTTTACGGTGGCTTTAACCACTTCAATTTCTCCTTCTTTATCCCGCTCTTCTTCATGAAATGAAGTTGTTTCCATATCTTTTAATTGTTTTTGTTTGTTTTAATTGTTGTTTTAATTGTAATTGTTTGTGGTTGTAATAAAGCAGCGAATATTACAAAACAGAAGATTTATTTCCTTAAGTTGCCGAAGGAGAAATTAAGGAAAGCTTCCGTGGCAGGTGAGGCAAGGTATTGTAATAGGAAAGATTTCCTTCGCCTTTGTCGATGCACCGCAGCGTATGTTTCCTATAAAAGATTTTGTGGCTTTTGCAAGGATATTGAAGATTTTAGTTTGAGAAAAACGATGGAATGACATTTCCTACAAATAAATACACATACATACGCTTCCAAACATACCTACACAAATACATGTATATTTATATAAACACCACCATTTATTCAAAACTAAACTCAATGAGGCGAAATTAAACAAAGCAAAAGATTATGTAAAGATTTGGCAGACTACCTGTTTGGGCCATAAGTCGGTGTTTAAGGAACGATACATCGAAGAGTGTATTATAGCACTAGCAACAACAATAACATTGTAAATAATAAAGGTCGTTAAGTAATTGAAGGACGAGGCGCGGTGCGACGTCCATGCATTTGTATTCATTGCCGCAGTCGCATTTGATTGCGGTTGATCTTCTATTGTTGTTGTTGTTGTTACTGTCTCTTTAGGAGTTTTCGTGGTGGAATTAATAGTACCTAAAGAAACAGTGTTGTTGTTGTTTGGCGCGGTTCTTCTATATCGGTACTAGAGATCAACACTCGGGCTTGGGTCTCGATTAGAAGATAACTAATTGTTTTTGTTGCCGTTATATTTGTTATTATTGGTATTGCATACAAGATGTCAAAGATATGTGTCAGGTGTATGTTCCTTTGGTGTTTGTTGTTGTTGTTGTTGTTGTTGTTATTGTTGTTCTCACCATGCTCACAATCCGTGTTTTAAGATGTAATGAATTGAATTGAAAAATTTGTCTTTGTTTATTCGTTCATTCGTTTGCTTGTTGTCTAACAAATTTTATATAACACTATTAAGTTGTTGATAACGTTTGTTGTTGTTATTGTTGTTACATGGCTAACTTTTTCTTTTAAAAACTTTTAACAATCAGGTGCATTTCCATTCATCGCCACAGCAACTTTTTCCTTCATCAGGCCAAATTTTACCGAAAGTGTCCCTTTCATATTTCGTTTCTTTTGTAAACCGTAAAGACAGATAAATAAATTAATTGTTAGTGTCGGAAATCTTCTTTTATCGTAGGAAACATCTTGTTATATGCGGTTATTTATCACCAAATAAACGAAATTGAAAAAAATGAGAAATAATACCAATTTAATTTATATTAATACGTTCAAGGAGTGATCCAGGGTGCGATTAGATTATGGAGTAGATTTCTTTGTAAACTAGGAGGCTTTCCTTATAATTTTTGGGGCCCTCAGAATTTGCGCTAAGATACGGAAAATCAAGTTTCAGCAGCACGTATGTCTGTGACTGATTAGACTATTTAAGGTATCGTAAGGCTTGGTACCTACAGTGAACTAAAAACTTATCAGAAATATAGGCCGCTATTGCTTTTAACGCATTTAAGAAAACCTGCCCAGTGACTTCGCCTCTGACTAAGGTGGGTGGTATTGTCTCATGATTTTTATAACAGCTGTGATTTTTCTCAAAATTTCAATTTTTTACTTAAGTATTCTACAAAGATTTTAAGAGCTACTTATAACATTGTTGTAATGCAACTGTAAAGTGATTCTAATAGTAATAGTAACGTACTCGAAATTTTGTAATATTGCTTTATAGTTTTATATCGTTTATATTTGATTTTTATTTGGTTTTAAATTGTTTACTAAATTACTTTTAATATCATTTATTATTTTAAAAATATTCTTCATCAAATATCTCAAAAGTATTAAAAATATTTCCCATAGAATCCAGTCGGAACTTCTACCTTCCTCTCTATCTTTATGTCTCAATATATTTGCTTACATAATTTATATATTTGCTTAATTGAATTTGCCACCAATTAATTTATTTGTTCCCGGATTGTGAAAACGGAAGCGCAATGCTATATGTGTTGGTGAGAGAGGGAACGTAGGAGAGGTAAGTAGAGCAAAGAGTAAACAGCAACCGAAGTTTCTTTGTTTCATCTGCCAGCAGCGACTAACGAAAAACAAACAGTATTAAAATGGGTTCTACCGAACGCCCCTTTTTTACTTGTATTCCCTCTTTACACTCCTTATTAATACCTTTTAATACATTTACTGGTTTCCGCTTTTCTTCTTTATCCTTTATTTACTCTCACCATTCTTACTCGACAAGCAACGAACGAACAATTCATTGAGTCTCGAAAATGTGGAATCAATTTGAATTTCAAATGTTCTCTACACAAACATTCGAAATGGGAGACAACAATAATAACAATTACAACAGCAACAACTATAACGCACAAACAAATTTAAATAAAACGAGTAAATGCAGTAATAGCGCCACGGTATTCTCGTATTAAAAATGCAGTGCTGAGTAGCGTTCGGAGTTCGCCTGAAAGTAGACTCCAAGCTTTTACAAATAACAGCAGTAAAGTCCAACAGCAGTCAATGTATAGGAGGGGATAACACCGCTGAAATCCCTTATTTCTCTTCTCCTACCACGTCTTCTCTTTATCACCATACTTTCAATCCAGCTACTATTAGTTGTCCTCTTTTGCATCCACCGCCAACAAAATGATTTGCTAAAAATATTAAATTTATTTGCTTTTGTTTTATTTGTCTGCTGTTCTTGTGGGGTCTTCATCATCATCGCCATGTTTTTCCTTTCTTAAAATATTTTGGACTGGATTCAAACGCACTCAGTTATCGAATTTCAAGACGCTCCAAAATTGAATTTTGCTTTTAAGACAAAAGCAACGAATATCCAGCAATAGACAGAAATTATTGCATCGTGGGGAAGGGGAAGGATAAAGACAGGGGAGGATAGTGAAAAAGGAATATGAAAATGAATAACAGAATTTATACCTCCTCAAAACGAATATTATGCAAGGGAATTTACCTAGGAGTTCTATAGGGGCAATACGGTGTATAATAAAATAATAAAATGAGGAAAATTAATCCCAGCGGGCACCTTTATTTGTATTGACCAAAAATATCGTTTTTCATTTCTTACAAATAAACCCGCTTTCGTTTTTTTAATAATTTCTTGCTCCATTCGAGTGACAACATCTAATGAGAGAAGGAGAAGGAGATAGAGAGTTTTTAAATTCTGTTAAATTATTCAATATTTATCTTTCACTTAAATTTGTATGCCCAAATGAAGTCAATGGAATTATTTATTTTTACAAACCGCATTCGTATTCAAGCCCCTCCTTCCTTTCATTGCACCATCAGCCTAATCTGGCTTTACTTAACCATATTTATGATTTTTATTTATCTTTATTTTTTGCATATACGATATTAGTTTTGTGTCAATAGTGTGAACTTTTCTAATATTCGGTGGAGTTTTCATCAAAAACTTTCGAATTTGTTGTTGGAAGCGAGAGAACAAACAACCGAATAAACGATTAAATGAATGAACGAACGTTAAAGCAAATATTGACAGCAAAAGAAACAAGAGGCATACGATTTTTTCGCAGGCGGCGACTAAAATAGTGCTAAATATTCAAAAAATGGGTCGACAGGGCGTCCCGCTGACGCTCCCATACGTAATTAGCTGCTAAATATTGCGCATCGCAGTGTTCAGCTCCTCAAAGTATGCAAAAAGTTTTTCGTTTATTAATTTTACAGTTTTATTTGAGTTCATATTCAGCAAAACACGGAGAGAAGGAAGAGAAAGGAGGCAGGATAAGTGGAGTGAGAATGCTTTAAAAGAGATGGCTTGGAATGGAAGAATAAACAAATAAACAAACAAACATTTCGTAGAATCAAATCAAATGAGCAAAAATCAAATATTGCAGAGCCAACATATTTCGAATAGAGTGTCAATGTACATTGAACCCTTTCTTAGGCACTAATGCGCCTAAAAATCTGTTAGAGAAATTGCAATAAAATATTAAAGCAAATGGTAAAAAGTCATGTTAAGAATGTAGGGTGACCATATGATGAATGTATGATGAGAAAAAGTGGGACCTTTTAATTATTTTGGAATTAATAAAATTATTTGACTGCAGTCAAAATTTGAAGATGTTTACAAATTACTTTGGTTTTCACACCTTTCATGCGACCAAAATATGCATTCCATTAAACGATTCTTTAGCTGAAACCTATACAAATAAATTAAATTAGGTACACACAAACGCACGCCTAAAGACATCTCAAGACATAAGTTACGTAAAAGTTGTCGATCCCTATAAATTGCCGAATCGTTGGGGGGAGTGAAGGCGAGGTGAGGAAGTGCAAGTTGCCGAACATAATTTTGAGTTCAATCAAAGGTTTGCGTAACCAACCTCAAGCTTGTCTACAGCACAGGAGCTCGTAGAGGTATGCCAGAAAGTTTGCTGATTTGTTTACCGCTAAAAATTCGATAGAAGTTTCAACGAGAGGATGTCCATATATGTTTGCGTGTGTGTGTATGTTCATGTGCGTTTGTGTGGGAGTGTTTTTGTGATATATGAAATTGTGTGGTTTATTAGATTTTAATAATTCACACATACTCGGTTCTAACAGATAAATTCACTTCAATAATTCAGTTTCTTCAATGCGTAAGCACATTTATAATTGCCCTGTACGAAAAAGGAAGCGTCGAGCGAAGTAGTATAAGCGAATTTAAAACAGAGAGAAAATGTATAACTTCAGGGAAAAAATCATAAACAAACTAAATTAGAGAATTTGTGTATTTGTTCCTAGGGGGATGGTAGTCACTGAAGAAATGATAAAACTTTGAGAAAGTTATTTAAGATAGCACCGGATTGGAGCGAAGTGGTTCAAAATGGCATTAAAGGAATGAAAAAAATGCAAGAAGAAACAGCAGATTCTCTTTCTCAGCTCAGTTTCTCAGTAAATCAGTTGCCTTTTTGCTATTCATTAATTTTGACGGCTACCACAAAGGATTTTTCAATAAGGACATAACATGAGAATTAGCAGAGTACAGTCTGAGAGATTTGGGGAAGGCTTTAAATTACTGTGTCCTTCAGGTCCTGACTTTAGTTGATCACTTATTAATCAAAGACCTCTAAGTAAAATTTGCCACACATGCTCCAACACCTGTCCATGCCAGGAAACTTGCTAATTTCGGTCTTTTTTTAACTCTTTCTCTTAAGACTGTGAGAATACTTTGTCACATACTTATCCATTATAACTGGCCTAGTTGGTCTGTTTGGGCGATTAGTACTGCCGAAAATTTAACTAAAGTCTAATTTTAAGCTAAAGCAATCGTCGACTAAGAAATTCGAAAGTAAATTTTTATTAATTTTGAAACAAGTAACTTTCGTAAATTTTAACGCAAAAAAACGCGCTCTAGGTCTCGTTGGCATTAAAAATTGTATGCGCCTGCTGAAAAGCCCCGATAGATCATTCCAAAAAGGCAATTTCTCGGAACCTTTTGGTAAGAGAACCTCGTTATGAAGTGAACTGGCAGTGGCTGTTTTTGTGATTACTATTGATGGCGAGCTTCTTCTTGTTTTTATTGCGCTACTTCTTCTTTGGCTTAGTTCATTCTCTTAGGAAATTTTTCCTTACAAAATTCTTCTTACAATTTTCTGTGGTTAGTGTTGCTTCTGTTACTTCGTTTCGTTTTTTTATAATTTTTATTCTTATTATTGGTATTGTTGTTGTTTTACCTACTTTACATTTTTCGAAGTCAAAGTTCGAAGTTTATGCATTTTTGAGAGCGTTTGAGATTTTCTTGTCTATGAGAAAACTTTTGAGCTAAAGTCATGACATTTTTCCGTTTTTCTATTTTGGTCTTTTTTATTATTATTGTTTTTTTTGTTTTTTGTGTTTGTACATCAGGTTTGTAGGCATTTGATAACGTGGTAGTTGGTTAGTCGACCGACCGAATAACTTTAATTCTCAATGGCCCACTTGATCACTTCCTGATGCTTCGAAGTTTTGACTTTCGACGAAGAAATTCTTAAAGATTAATATAAGTCAAAGCTAGAAGAGGTCAAAACTTTTCAAAAATTTAAGAATGAAGTTATAAATGAATTATGGGCGAATGAAAAGGAAAATGGAAAAACACAGGGAGGAAAATTTGGGGAGCTTAAAAATCTTCCACCAGAAAAAAACGATAATTATCTCTGTTGCTTAAAATTTTTTGAAATAATTTTTTTCTAAGTGTGGTTAGAAATTTCTATCACCAATAGCCATCGCTGATAAATTTATTTATGTTTTATTCCATCGAAATAATCTCAAGCAATTAGAATTTCCTCTCAAATTTTGAACATTTACTCCACGTGCTCAAATTTTTCGCCACCATAATTTTTCTTTAATTTTGATTTTGTTCCACAGCAAACTTCATATCCGTTTTCCTTCCAGCTTTTCCACCCATCTGTCAAATGCTGGTAACAGAGAGCGTCGGTAACTGTCATGTGTGTATTTCTTTTTCCCCAAAGATAAACTTTCTTAACTGCAACTTTCTTGCATATTCTTCTCCAACTACCACGCCTGGTTGAGTTCGTATTCTTCTTGGCGTCTTCTTCTTTTAAAGAAATCTGTAAATGATTTTTAAATTTTTATTTTATTTAAACAAGTTGTTTTTTCACATTTTATGAACGTTTTTCTTGGAAACTACAATGTGTTGTAAATATTTTAGAGTTACCATCGCTTTCCGCAAGAAAATTACTCAGAATTAAAATTTTTAGGACTGCAACAATTTTAAAAAGTGTTCGATATTTTTTTTGAATTATATAGGTTTATATAGATTTTTTTGAATTCATTCGAAATCCATTTTACGCACTTTCAAGCGAAAATTATGTTGTTTTTTGAGAGAAGGACGGAAGTCGTTTGTGCTGGGTTTAAAAAAAGTAATATTCAAACATTACAATTGTATGGAGATGATTACAATTAAAACTAAAATTATTATTAATTATATAGGCGCGTTTCTTAAACACACACAGGGAACCTACTATACGTACCTCGAATAAATCAGTTTCACAATGCGGGAGAAAATGGGAGAGAATTTTGAAACATTAGTTACAAAATCTTTGAAACAAAGTCAAATACAATCAAATTAAAATCGAACAAAATTATTTCTCAACCCAGGAATTTATAACTATCATATATTATACTGATGTGAGCCAGTTTTTTTAAATATTTATAATTCCGTTGGCAACTCCTTGGTAATTGCCGACAGCTGTTTCTTAAAACTGGTTTTTATTCTCATAACAGATTCTTAAGAAGCGAAGAAGCTCGCTTACTGATAAAGTTTCACCTATTCCAGGTAACAATAAGAAGATAAATTAGTAGAAGAAGAGGAAGGAGTTGAAGAATAAAGAAAAGAAATAGCAAAAGCAAGAAAAGATACGTGCAAAATAAGAAACTTCGAAACCTCAACAAACCCAAAACTTTAACTCCAGCATCCTTGACTTCAATCACAGGATTTTGTTTCAACTGATGTATTTACCGTCTGTCCGTTTTTCCGTCTATCTGTCCGTCTATCTGTTCACCCGTCCGCTTGCCACTTGTTTGCTGATAGGCTTTCTTTCTTCCTATCTGTCAAACTTTTAGGCGGCCGTTCATCTTTCTACGTGATTTCTAGAAACATACATTTGGATGTTTTTCTTCTCGTGTTTCTTATCGTACGTGTGTGCGTTACATTTTCTTGAGGTGTTAATCTGCTTATTGTGATGCTTTTATTTTTAGCTTTTATAACTTGACGCATTTGCGCACACCATTTCTCCGAAAAAGAAAATATTTTACAGTATAATTTTTTTATTTTAATATCAAAAACATATTTCCAAACTGTCAAAAAATTTGTTGGTAGGTGATATGAGTTACACTGCAAAAAAATCCACAAAAATAAAAATCGTTGTCGGAGCAGATGTTCACTCCCAGGGACATTTTCGTAACAAGTGGCTACCAAAACTCCTTAACTATGCTTTATTTGTTGCCTCAATCTAATCTTGATATATTTAACAAAACTTTTATTGCTCCATTTTTTCAATCACCAAGAAGTGAATCCCTTGGTCTTTTTTTCCGACACGATTTTTGCATAACAATTTTGTCCAATCGCTAAATTTTTGTTTCCTCATAATTAATGGACTCTTCTGGTATTTGTGTCCCGTATCATTCCATTCAAATCTCGCCTCATTAATTTGAAATTGATACAATTAATATTCATGAAGGTTACTCTAAAAAAAGGAAAAACCAGTATAGAAGAAAACACCATTTCAGCCTAGTCCACGAGTCAATCGTCTGGAGAAAGAATTCAATTAAAAAAGGTTTTTAAGCACAGTTTAATATATTTTCTGACGTTCGATTTTTGATGACTTCATTGTATGACCAGACAAAATATAACGATTGTAGAATTTATAATTAGCTAAGTCTAGAAGAAAATCAATTTTATAATTCCATTAGAGTCTCTAAAACGAAGAAAGAAAAGAAGATGAAGTCGAGGAAGCAATTAAACTAATTAAGAAAAGAAATTGCAAGAACAAATTAAAAGAAAAATTAAAAGAATTTATAACGCCCAAGACCTTAAGTTAGATCCTAGGCCCGCCCTTTCTGATTTATAAATCTAGAGTGCAAACCCTGTGAGAGTTACAATTTTAGAAATTAGTCTATATGAGAATTATAGAATTATGATATAAGAATTATAATTATAGAATCTTCTGTAAATTTGAAATTACTTTGAAAAGTTTGAAATTATTAAACAGTAAGAACGCTAACTTCGTGGGCGTGGGCTGGCCGGAGTTTTCATGGTTTGATCCTTATAATCAGTGGCGTGTGCACGCCCTTTTTAATATTACATTTCCGTTTTCTTCGTTAATTTAGATCTATAAATTCATCTCCAACGCAGGGCGGTTCACGCTATTTTTGAAAAATAATTCGTCTACAATCATTGAAAGTGAGCTACGCAATGTGTTCGTATTAGTTTCGCATGGTTCTCATTCGTTTGGCCCATTTTTAACCCAGAACAAACTATTATGACAAGGAATATTCGTGGTAAAGAATATGCCAATATGATAAAGAGTATGTGTGAATCTAGACATGGATGTATATTCTTTTTTCACTGCCTACCACGCATTCTTTAAACGCGTTACAAATGAAAGCATACAATGATTACACACCATCCTTTTGGGTGTAAGGTATAAAAAGGAAATCAGCTTTGTCCTTGGACTGGGAACCCAACATGTCTTTCGCGCAATAAATTGACATTAGCTAAAGTTAAACACTTTTGCAGTACTAAAAATGTCATAAAGAAATTTTACGTGGCTGATTTGTCACTTCGTCAAAAGACTTTTTCACGCTTTTGTCGCCTCTTTTTTCGAGAGTTCTTCTTTTTTATGCGATGATGCGTATAAAAAATAATTGCGGCGAAAATAAAGGAAATGAGAGAAAGAGAAATGAAGTGAGACGGAGAAAGGGTCAGAAAGACATAGAGAGTTGCAGAGGGAGAGGGGATATAACGGGGAAGTAACACTGATGGGAAAGTCTTAGATGACGCGGGAATTAACAGCCGGAACACTTCAAAACCAAAGACTTTAAGATATTTCCGCCATTTTTTTCTTTAGATTTGACGTTTATTATTTTTAAATTATGGACGTCGCCACTTTACAGTATTTGCGGGAATTGCTGCTGAGCATGCTGCGGTTTTTTGTCCTGTCGCCCCGAAAGCGTCGGTTGCGCTTTTCAATATTTTGATGGTATTATTATTATTTTTCAATGTTATCTTTCTTGTTGTTTTTGTGGGGAAACATCAAAAGGAAACAAGGGCTTGACTAGTGTTGTTGTTGTTGTTATTATTATGATTATATTGCTCAATTGCATCTCCTTTAGTCCGCTGACAAATTTAAATGATTTTTGGAACGTTTTGCCATTTTTTCATCAGAATCACAAAATTTTGTTTGCAAATATTTTTATGGCATTTTTTTGTTGGCTTTTTTAACATTTTATTTTTTCTTTGAGCTTTTTAATTACAAGTTATCATCAGAGGACGCTGGTACTTAAGATTCCGTCGATGATGTTCGATGTGGTGACACGGTTTTTGAATACTTAAACGTTTTAGAAACGTTTTCGGTTCAAATATGTCCGTCCGCTCTCGGTTGGGTTAGTTAAGAACAAGAAAGGGATGCAGAAAAGGGAAGCCTTGATGTGGTCGTGGTTAAGGTTAAGAACAAAATTTTTTCGCTGACAAGGACGGGCTTCTGAAATGAAAGGCGTTATTCGTTTAAAAGAGGGTTAGTATGTTTTTAAATATTAAGTATCCTTATATAGAATATTTTAATTAGAATTTTTTCGATTTTTAATTTAATTTCGGTTTCGCTCGTAGTCATGCCATTTCTATTTAATTGAATAACGAATATCATTATTATTATCATCCTCATCATCGGTGATGTTGTCCCTAAATTTTAAATGTTACACATAATTGAAAACAATTGATTTTTAGGAAAAATATGTTTTTTATTTTAAATTGATTTGAAAAAGATCTCCAGGACACAAGATTGTAAGACGAATTCTTACAAAATTTTTACAAATTCATTTCTAAATCAAAATATTAATTGATCTGGCTTCTGATAGATTTAAAGGGAAAGTAAAATCTTTGGAAAAAATATCTTACTCGTAACAAATCTTTTTGATTTATTTGTAGCAATAATAAATTTGTTTCATGTCATTGCATAATATTAAATTTATCAAATGTTAAGAACAACTCATACCCGCAACCTAACACGCCCACACATACGCACAGATACACACACGCACACACGTGTATGTGCACACACATACATCGCTTCAATTCACAAGCAAAATGTTGAAAGAATTGCATTTAAGCTGCAAGAGCACTTTACACGCACATACGCAGCTCGTATACGCAGCTCACATACACAGCTTACTACAATAAACTAATGTTAAACAAACAAATACACACCGACCTACACATACACGGTCTTCTACATCTACTCTCGATGGAACACGCCGAGAAGAATTTACTGTTGGGATAACCAGAAATGTATAGAGGCTCATACAAATAAAAGGATGTATGGTCTAGATATGTAAGATGTTGATAAACAAAGGAGAGCAAGGATGGTTCATCAAAGAAATATATAAATCTAAGGATGTTAAATTAATTTAAATCAAAAGTCGGTCGAAAAGCATTCGACTGAAACGGAGACGCAGATAAGTAGCGGAGAGTCACGCAGAAATTACAGTCCCATACGAGAGGTAAATATTCGCGTTCATCCCAATACATATTTGTGGACACTCGCATATTCATTGGCCCAGAATTCGAATGATAGAGAGTTCATGATTCATTTCCTCGAAATAATTGTGAGCTGTTCTTAGGAATCTGATCAGAAATTTAATATTTTTGTTAGTTAGTTTTCTGAAAAATTCTATTCAGCTTACGGTGTTTAAATTCTATTTAGCTCACAGCTGGGTTCATATTTCTATATCAAACGTTTTTCATAGGGATATAAAAGTGCACATGATGTGATCATAAGTATAAGTATGAACATAAGTGAATGATAGATACACCACACACACAAGATATTTATATTTAACTGACACTTTTTCTTATGAGCTGTTCCGGTGATTATTCTTTAGCCAATCACGTGGCTCTTCATAAGCTGCTCACGAGGTTCTTCATAAACTCACTGCTACTAGGCTCACTAGGTTTTCATAAGCTACTCATATGATAAAGCTAATGTGTTTATAAACAAATTAGAAGACTCTTTATGAGTTTCCCACGACACTCTATAAGCAAAAACGTTTTCCATAAGCCCGCCTCGCGCGTAAGTCTGCTTTGCTATCTTACGCAACTCACAAAGTTCTTCATAAGCTACTCAATCTATCAAAAGGTTTCTTAAAAAGCACGCAACCTAACTTAGCAAAATCCAACCGGATAACCAGGTGGGATCAGGTGGGATCATGCAACCAACCTACAGTGTACGGTTTACTATAAATTAACTTGTTTTATTTTAAGTAGAAACTGTGTGATATATTTTTTATTCTGATAATATTGTTTTCCAGTTTTTCAGAAATCCGTTATAAATTTTATTTTCAGAAACGCAATGGAAACGAATATTTTTAAATGGAAATTTTTAAAAGCCTTTTATTATCGTGATTCCTCTGGATGAAAGAGATCCTATTCGTTATCATCAGCGTCATTTCAAGTATTTCGAATTTAAATTACTCAATACTTTATCTTTCAGATTTGTAGCTCATGAGAAGAAACGAATGTATTCATGCTACTCAATAAAAATGTACTCGTATAAAAGTATTGGTTGTTTCATAAATTTAATAAGGTTATCAAGAAGAAGAAGAATGGTAAATGTTGCTTCTACCCTGCTTACTTCACATTCTGTCGGGTTTGGATTTTATTTATTATTCTCCTATGTTTTGTCCGCATCTACGATTTATTGCTGAAAAATTTTGTTAAATTTCACCGTTTATCGCATTTTGTTTTCAAATACTATTCGAAAAATATTTGATACTACAAAATACTGGAATATATATTGAAAGTATTCTTAAAGGGATGGATGGGTGAAGAGGATGAGAGATGGATGAACTAATGGATGGATGGCTGAATGGTTGGATTCTCAAGGATTGTAAATTATTTCGAGTTGGTATTTTGTGGAGTCCTGTGCTCTGATTTTCTATGTGTTCTGCTTTTGCTTCTTATCTTCTTTTTGTCTCAAAATAAATTACATTTAGATACATCCAGTCATTTTCTGTGATTTTCTTCTTATTTTATTAATCTTTGGTATTGCCTATTTGTGTGTGTGTACATTAGTGTGTGCGCTCGTGTATATGTATGACTTTCTAGTTTATTGTATTTGTTTTGATTTTCGTTTATTCAGCCAAAAACAACAAAACAAATCATTCTTTCTCTGAGCACAAACTTCTGGTTTCCACAATTTGATAAGAGAGCGAGAGATGGTAAACAGACAGAGAATGGTAAAGATGAGTGTGTTTTAACATGACCACATCTTGTGCCCAAAACAAATAAAAAAAAATTATATTTCGTTTCACCGAAAAACAAAATATTCTTAGTTGAAACTCTGAATGGACGTAAATCAATCTGGGCATCATCATTTATCGGTATAACGTCATCAACATAATACTTGAATGAATAACATTTACATAGAAAGTAGAAGAAACTGAATCCTTAATCAGGCATGCATAGAAATGCAATCATTCACACACACACTCACACGCGAACTCATACACTTAAATGTACTAATCTATGTCTAAATATACTAACGTTACGACACCATACCAATAAATGCGCATACCACAAATATTCTTCATTCTTGACTCCCTTTGGGCCCGCCGTTGAATCATTGCTACCACACTCATCCTTTTGGGCTTCTGAACACGTTATGAAATTCTTGGATCCCATTTTTCTTTGCCTCCACCTTGTTCCCACAAGGTCCTCACCTCTTTCTTGTCGTCTTCCTCCTGGTGCTCCTCTAGTTCCTTCCCGCAACAAATCCTTTGTTAGCTGTTCATTTTGCTCTGCATTTTATTCTGACTCCTCGGATTTTGTCTTAAATCGTTCGTTGTGAATTTTACGATGCTTATTGAAAACAAAATTCAACAAACCTCGTATTAGTTTCTCATAAAAGCAACAAAGCTGGGCACTAAAACAGAAACTGAAATTTATCTTGTTCTTCTTCTTTCAGTTATTGTTACCATTTTGAATGAAATGAAATTATTCAAAACGAAAAAAAAATTGGCTTGATTATGACGACGACATCGGTGAAGACGACGGTCATCTGTTTTGTCTAAAATTCCATTCTAACGATAACGATAACTCTGTAACTCAGAATAACAAACGAACTTTGCAAATTGCCAACAATCTTGCTACCAGAAATTAGCAAGAAGAAGGCCACAAGGCTAAGCCAAAATGCGAAGGATGAGAGAATAAAAAAAATTTAAGAGGAATTGCCGGCAGTAAAGCCGGCAGAAAAATCAACTGCAACTACGACATTCATTACGGCAATGACGTTGGCCAATGAACGTCCTACCCAAAAGTTTGCTGGTGTGACTGCTGCGTCCATCTCCTTCCTCCCAGAAAATCTCCACCTCCTTCCGTAGATTTCACTCCTCCTTTACTGCTTATCTTTTCGTCGTTTTAACGAGTTCGGGCCAGTTTGAAATTTTCTATAAATTCTGAATGCAATCGAATGACTCGTCTCTTCTTTCGAGTTCTTCTAAGTCTCTGTGTTGTGAAATGAGATCTTCTGGCTTTCTTCTTCTCTTTGACATTGCTCTAAAAATGATCAGATGAATCGTGGTCGTAACTGATTTCTGCTTATAGTCAGAGCCGCTTGGTTGGTCACCAAATCCATTGGTGACCGAATGCAATTGCATTCCCTGAAAAGTAAACTTAAGCCCACAGATTGTTGAAACTGATGACAATGATGATGGTGGTAGTGGGGGTACATGTGTGCGTGTGAGTGTGAGGTTTTAGCGTTAGTAACAATTTTATGAGTGTCGGTAATTTTTCCTTTTGGGCCTCAACTTTTGCACTTGAAAATATTTGAAAACGCAAAGCACATTTTGATCATTTTCGTTGAGGAACAAACGAAAATGGAAATCCTCATAATTCAAAAAAGTTATGACAGGAAAGAGGGGGAAGAGAGAGAGAGAGAGAGAAGAAAAAATAAGAGGACCCAATCAACCCAAAGCTGTAAGATATATGAGTACAAGCCCAAGATTTACCCGCATGCTGGAACTTTGGAGAAGATTGAGTTGATTGCGTTATTGCGTAGAAGTAAAGAAGAAGATAAACAAGAGGAAAGGAACAGTGTCGAACAACAGGGTAAGAGTCAGGTCTGGTAAGCTGCACTTTGGGATTTAGTATCCATTGTCGTTGACTTCTGGGTTGTAACCCGGAGCACACATTATGCATTAACCCTTTGAGGACATACCAAGTGGGTATAAAGCCCATGTCCTTTTACACGAAATGGGACAATTCAAAAATGTCCAACAATGTGAGACAAACGAAAAACACCAATAATTTAACCGAATCAAATTTCCGTTGAAATTTGATCTTTATAATTTACTTCTTGTGAATTTATAATATATTTTTATAATACATATATTTAATGTCATTATTAGTTAGAGTATTTGTTATAATTATATTTATTTTGATACGTTTAATTACTTTTATTTAACTAAATTTGTTTCATTGTCATGTTAGTTAACTATTTGGTTATTTTTAAATTTATCTTGTTATAATTTGTTTCAGTCATTTTGTAGATATTTTTTGAAAGTCATTTTACTTTATCTAATTTCCTTTAATTTTCTTCATTAACGGAACAATAAATATGTTTAAAAAAGTTAGTAATTTTCCTCAAAGAAAAGACCTCAATAGAAATCGAGAAATATTGTCAAATATTGAATATAATTTTTCGCCAATAAACCAGCCAAGAATTATAAGCGTCGGCACCGTAATTGTGTATTTTCTCACAATATTTGACGGTCTCTTGCTTAGATGTTTAGCCCAACTTGGCAGCAGTTTACGAAATGCAGACTTGCACTTTTTTGGGAAACGAATGTAAATGTTTTATTATTTAATACAAAGAAATTTAAAGGGTTATGACTTTTTTATTCTTTCTATGCCAGTTTACTATTATTATATTATATTTTTATGTTATAGAAATTATTTGAATCTGTTGGAGTAAAAAAATTACTTCATTATTTTATTGAAAGTAATAATATTGATAATACATTTTTTAATTTTTGATTTGATGCATTTTTGTTTGGCAGTGCCCTCGAGGTTCATTTCCTCACGCTACGCAAATTTGCTGCTTCATTGGTCAAAGAAAATACACAAAATACGTCCATTCCATGTGAAACTAACTGCAGCTGTAATTGTTATTGTTGTTGTTATTATTCCGATTGTGTCGTGGCTTTTGATAAAGAACGTTTTTTTTCGTCTCGTTTGTTTGATGGGTTTGTTTGGGTCGGTTCGTAAAGACCCTTCGTTTGATTGTGAAGAGAACGAAATTGTAACCGTGAGAGCGTCATTTATCTCTCACCCCATTCTGAAGCACTTTTCATTGCTCATTCCGCACAATGTTTGAAATATCAGTCCAATTTTGTTTGGATTTTTCTTGGCGTTGCCGGAGAACACCCATGCGTTTTGGTTATCCGTCTGAAATGGTAGCACTTTGAATTTTAGCCATTTTGACGCCTTGTGATTTGCATTTGTAAGATTTAAGTCTGATGGGTATTGTTGCATTTGAGGTTGTTGTAGTTGTTGCAGTTGTCGCAGCTGAGTATGAAATTTGTCAACTGTAGAAAACAGGACTGAAATGTACACGCACACACGCACACACATACACAGGCATTCTCGTAGTTTTACCGGAAATCAACCTTGATTAGAATTTTGTTTGGTAATGACAATGTTGATGGTAATGGTAGTGGTAACGTTTGTTCGCATTATTCTGGGTTTGGGACAAGTTAATTGATTGCTGCAATCCGGTTATGTTTGTAAAATAATTGCGATCTCTAACACATTTTATATTTGCTATTTTATTAAAAAGCGATTTTAAAAAATTTGGAAAAAGGCACAAATTAAGAACAAACTTTGATCTTTCTAAGAGATATTGCAAATATATGAAAATATTCAAAGGAATAATTTTAAAGATGAACAAATATCTAACGATGGGATAATCGAAATTAATACAATTTTATTGTGAAATAAATTCGATCCTTCGAAAAACTCAAACTGGAACGAGATTTTCATAATGAGCTGTAATATATTATAGAAATAGAGATCACACAAATAGTCAAGCGTCAAGAAATGAAGGATTAAGGCGTTTACTATACGTCGAATTTTTGAATAAAACGTATTTTGAATTTTGCATTAATTCTACTGACAATTCAGAAATCTCAAGGGATGATCA
Organism: Physocephala rufipes; assembly: GCA_963966595.1. Taxonomy (NCBI): domain Eukaryota; kingdom Metazoa; phylum Arthropoda; class Insecta; order Diptera; family Conopidae; genus Physocephala; species Physocephala rufipes. The sequence goes on along the minus strand of OZ016504.1, from coordinate 8,594,527 downwards.
TGATGAAGTTTAGAATTATGCCAAAATGCATGAATGATCAATGTAATTATTCGGAATGAATAGGAATGAAATATTAGCCAATTTAATGAAAATTATAATTATTGGTTCATTTAGTAATCCATCGGAAAAGATGTAAAACTTATGACTTGTGGAAAATTCAAGAAAAAATCACTAGTTTCTTGTTTTTAGTTTTATCATGAAACAACGCGTTATAAAAAAATTACTTCAGCCAACGGCTGAAACCGATCTAAAATCAATACTCAGCAAACCTTTTCATAAATCTAAAAAAAATTGGAACGAATTTGGAAAGTAAAACAATGTCAATTTAAAACTTTACTTCCTTTCGTATGTTCTCATAAGTACATCTGTTTAGCAAATATACCCCATGTATCTCCAGAGAGGCCGTGAGACCTCTTTCATCCCCCACTAAATCGATTGAATGCAAAATCTTGTTATTTATTGTTGTGACTGTAATCAATATTCATGTCATACCGGCTGTTGTTTGCTGCCTCCAGAGAATAATGTCAATTCAGGCATTTCACAAGAAGCCAATCGACCTTCGAACACTTTAACATTCACCCTGCGCACGGACGGAGGTTGGATCCATATCGCGCTCGTAGATGGTGGAGTCGGTTAAATGATGTGTAATCGCCTTATGAACGCTTGAATGCCCTTTGCCTTATAATATTGACAACAATAATTACAACAATAGCAACAAGGTAGAATCAAGAATGACTACGAGCATTACATAAAGTGTGCCATCGTAAAAAGGCCAGACGCATGGAAAGACAAATAGAAAGACAGAATGTAAGAGAAACATTCACTTCTCCCAACAGAAGAAAAAGGAGATGCATCAGCAGGGTCAAGAAGTCATTCGAGCGTGTAACAATTTCCAACGATGGATACACCTCAATAAAGCGGAAGAACTTAAAGACTGAAGAAATATGATTATGCCGAAAAAGGAGATGGTGATGATTATGAAGGTCTTCTTTTATGAAAGGATAAACGAAGCTGTGGTTGAAGAGCGCAGAAGGCGTAAGAAGAGGAAAGTTTCTGTGAACTAAAGGCGGTTTCTGTAGGCAGGCAACATCAAAAAAGGTCAAAAACTTTAACAAACAATCAATTCAGGCGTGAATAATAAACCACAAAGAAACCTACTAATACTTCTGTTTATTTACATGTCGATACATAGACATAATCGTACAAGAATTTATGCAAAATACACTCACACCACGAATAAGTCCTACAAAGAAAAGTGAAAGTGTTAACTATTCATTCATCTGCTTAGTTACACTTACGCTTCATTATTATCTTTATCAACATCATTACGATCCTGTCTATTCTTCACTCGTGCAAGCCTGCCCACCGGCCGGATATTCAACTCTCACTTCCGTTACTGCTTTTGTTTCTGACCAACGGTCAGTTCGGTGCAAGTGTTCGTCCATATTTAATCCTTCTTGAGTGGCTTTCGTGTTGCCATCAATATTGTTTTCCCATTAAACTGATCATTGAGCAAACACAAAAGCACAACTTCGAACAAGAGCTCAAGCAATTGCGTCAATTGGCAGCAGGCTGTTAAAGAACAAAAGCCTAAGGCGAAAAAGGTAGGGGATAAATGAATGACGATGCATTGACTAGATTTGCTTTGCTTCACTTTACTGAACGCTGCTACTGCTGCTTTCGACAATGCTGGAATTGTGTTTGTGCAACAAATGCATACAATCACATACTCGGACCGACCATCAATATAGTTGAGGGGCATTGAAGCAATTAAATTAATTGCTTAAGCGTATAAATGAATGAGTGGTTGGCCATCGATACCTCTGTATATCGATTGTAAAGCGTTGCCTGCTTTTAGGGGAGGAATTATAACGAGCAGTTGAAGGTGCTTACCGATTGAACATAATATGAAAGATAGTAAAAGGAGTTGTGGCTCGTATTAACATTTATATGGTATGAATACAGCATAAAAAGAATAAGAAATTGTTCGTAATTATTTATAATTATTTTTTAAAATTAAAACAATTTTTTCTGAAAATTTGCCATATTATTTTTATAGTGTATTATAATAATACAGCAGTATTATCTTCTCGTAAATATTCAGTATTTTTGCAGTATTTAATTTGACAATTTTCAAGATTTAGAAGTTTTATGATTTTCTTTTCTAATATTAAATTATTGGGTAACACCCAATAATTGGAAGTCAAACCCAAACTACGTACGTATATATGCTATTTCTGGTCTCAAAAATTGCTGCAAGGGTGAACATTAAATGTTTGAATATTCTGAAAATCTTAACCATTCTCTCACCATCTAAAAAAGGCGCTAGGAGCCAGAGATACAAATATTACAGATCATGGGAACTTCTAAATGCTGTGTGTGCATATGTGTGACTGTAGGTGGTTGATGCTGGGCTTTTGTCTGTACATTTTTAAAGCACTTAATGGCAATCATTTAAATTCTGTCGGTATTGAATCATTGCACAAATGAATGAATGTTATGAAGAGAAATCTAACTTCAAATGGATTGAGTGCAATTATTCGAAATATTTGAAGTGCTTCGACTGCAAATGGCTGCATATTGTTGTGCGTCAGTGTGTTATCATCATCATCACCATCACCATCATCATTGTTCTTATCATCATCATCACTATAGACGTTGTACGAGCATCCATGTCGAATAAATTAGGTACACACTATTGATTTCTAATTGAGTTGACTTCAATATGTCTATATCGACAGCTGATGCAATCAAATTCATGCCTAGACACATACGTACCCATACTTAAAATCACAAGGAGGATGTGGGAGATATAGAGAGGGTATAGAAGCGTAGGAAGACATAAAATATGCCGATTTGTTTATATCACGAGGAGAATCTATGGCGGATGAGATTGGGTGTGGGAGTAGAAGAGAATGTGAAGGGGGAAATTAATTTAAAAGAGTTTTTATACAGAGATTATCGGCTTAGCAAATAATTTTTCCAGTAATTTATGGAGCTGCATAATTTCATATTTTTACTGGATTTTTTTAAAGAATTGAATAAAATTGAGACTATATCACTCGAATGTGCTTAATTTCTAAGGCAGTAAAATTTAAATCTCAAAAGATGTAACTTTTTGGGATTAGTTCTCGATTATTAAAGCAGTCAGCTACATGCAATTCTTTAATTTGGATTGTAATTTTTTTCGAGAACATTAAATTTGTCTCGATTGAGTAGATATAAGGATTGGGGCGGGGTTTAATAGAGAGGGAGAGTTTTAATCCTAAAATTCGTTGACATCACTCCGGACTAGCCGGGTCTAACAATTATTGCAAGACGGGTATTTTCTTATCTTCGATCAACCGAAAAGAATTGTTGTCACCCAAAAAGCATTTTTTCCTTTCAATTAAACTAAAATAAATTCCAACATTAAATACACACCCGATTTCAATTAAAACAAACCATTCGATGGGTTCATTTTCACTGATAAGAGTTTTTATTGTCGTTCAAATGAAAAGAAAATAAAACAAATGAATGAATGAATGAATAAAGGAAGAATGAAGGAGTCGAATACCCTCCATAAACTAGCAACAATAATACGAACAATGACGGCAACAACAACCGCAATGATAACAACAACAACGACAACATTAATGAATTTATTGAGCCAAAATTCTCGAATTTTTGCTTTGGAAGAAAAGAGTCAGAGAGCAAGATTTGATAAAGTTGAAAAGATAATAAAGTTCTTTAGAATGTACCGTTGAAAATAATGTTCATAATAGAATTCAAACGAACGCGTTCATGATTCTTGTCCTGCCACATTAGCAAACGACACACAAAATGTATAGCGCATGCAACGGGCTATGCATGTATGAGTGACTGCCTGCTCAACTTCTGGGAGTTTGGAGAGATTGAGTAATGTGGGTGTGTGTGTCTGTGTGTGTATGTGTGTGCGTGCGTGTGTGCGGCTATGTGTTCATTTTTGCCTTTGAATTTGTGTGATTGTAAATTTTATGCTCGCAAAACTATTCAATTCAAATATTTTTGTTTATTGCTCATTTCCCTTTCGAAACAATAGAGTCAGACGCCTGTAGATTATAGGATATACCGCATACCATTCTGCAACAACAACAAAAACTATACTCGTATAATAATAACAATAATAACCTACATCGGTTGTTGTTTGTGAATATCTTTTTGAAACGTTTCCTTTCCTGAATTAATAATCAAATAGTTCTCTATTAAATATCTTTTAATTTTGAAGTTTATAAAATCAAAATTAATTTTCACTTGAACGCCCATGAAGATAACCCGGACGATCCAGACCAAATTTGTTGATAAAAATTATTTATTATTAATTATTATTTATTCTCCGAAAGTAAATGAAGTAAATGAGCAATATGGGATAATTTCAGATAAACTCAGATAAGAATAAGCACTAAAGGTTTTAGATGACTAATCTGAAACAAAAGAAAGAGGAAAAAAACGTACTAAGCCCGTGGACAGCTCTAAGTGGAACCATGTTGTCCCGCTACACAAACGTTAAGAGAAAAAAGGAACACACTCAAAGCATTAGAGTTCAATCCGTATTGTATATTTCAGTTTGAATGTATCCCAAAATGACGCCAATATTTTTCGCAATTGTGTTTCATAAAAAACTTAAGAAACAAACTTATTTTGAATCGTCAACAAAATTCCAAACTTTTGACGATACATTGCTGAAATTAAACATTCTAGGATGAGAGGAAATTATTGTATAAGAAAAAACTGTAAAAAATAAATAATTTCGTTCTAAAAGTGTATTTGAAATTTAAAATTTAAGCCAAAACTTTTAAAAATTGTACTCTATTCTAGAAATAGTTTCTAACCTCAAGTTTATTACAAATTTCTCTCACGTTCATTTTGCTGCTTTCATCAAAGAAACCTTAGCATTAAGTGTGTACTTGATTTTATTATTTTTTATTAGATTTTGTGATAAGGCAAAAGTATAAACAATGACAAACTATTCCGGCAGTGTCGTACGTGAACCGATTTTTTGAGGGGTGCGTTAGTCAGGGAATATTTTTTTGATTTAAATATAATTTGAATAAAATATGACCTAATATTTGTAATTTCAATTTGATAATTGGAAGACATTTAAACAATAGTGTTACAAGAAATCGCTCAGAACCACCTCTAATTTCAAGCTCAAACAAGTAAAATCATTGACATCCACTTTTATTTTATTTCTATTTTGATGAGTGCCTCAATGAGGCTCATTCAAAATGATAAAAATATAAAGATAAAATCAACTGTTAATTCATTTAAACAAGTCACCAATCATTACAATTTTTTTAATTTAATTTTACCTCCTCGATGAGTTTCAATCAAAGTGTACGAAAAAGAGGTTGAATGGATTTAATTAATGAGAACCAACACGTTCTCTCACCTTCAGAACCGATGGGCTTTTGCAAATTGTGTTCCATCAAACGCTTTTTAATCATTCAATATATTTACTCATTCAATTAAAACATTAGTTGATCAAATTTCAAGAGTATGGAGGGTAACCAGTCCCTGAAATTTATCCCCTCAAAATATATTTAATAATATTTTTTTGAGTTTGTATTTTTTGGAAACACAAAGAGGACAAAATTCTTTTCTACCAAATTCTCCTGAACTTTTCTTAACTTTTTCTCTTTATTTTCTCTCTCTCTCTCTCGCTGTGAGTAGTAGGCACGTGTTTTCATGAAAACCTGTAACGTTTTTTGAGGCTTAATTCTTTTATTTTTAATTCGTGGCTAATAAATTTTTTATTATTTTTTCTCCTTGTCATTTTGCTTTTGTTCTTGATTTTGCTTATTTTGATTCCCGTGAACTAGTTGTTATTGATATTCTTGTTTTTTATACTTTTTCTTATCGTTTTTTTTAAAAATTAAGTGTTGTTGTTTTTTGTTCTATTTCATCAATTCTTTTCATACTTTGTAAGAAGTTTTCGGTTCCGAAACTTTTTTAAGGGTCGTTATGCGTCGCGCGTGTAGACCATTCTCGTAGATCATATGTTTCCTTCATCCCGACCAACGATATCTGATTGGTGATAGAAGGCCTTTAAGTACTCTTCGGAGACCAATAAACTCTTAAACAAGTAAATTTTAACTCAATTATCATAGTTTTGTCAAGATTGAAAAGATTTTTACACAAAATGCTTTCGCTTCTTTCTTAAAGAAAAAAAAGGAGAGTAGGAAAAATGTCGAGGAAATCATAATTGTACTTGTAAAAAGTTCTAAGATCCTTTTAGCGAAAAAATATAAATAATTAAATAAAGCTTTTTGTTTGGACAATTATTAACAGTTTTAAGATTTAGGCTTTTGGATTTGCGTGCAAGGGTTTAGATTTTAAGAAAAACAATCTAGATTTAGAGTTTCGATCTACGTTTTAATCTTCCTCGGGAGTTTCGATTTTGATTTTAAATTTCAGATTTTAATTTAAATTTTAATTTCGACCTTTCGGTTTGAATTCCTAGACATGGATTTTAAAATCAATTTTCTTTTAATTTAATTGTTAATTTGCTTTCTAAATTTTGATCTTCAAATTTATATTTTGTGATTTAGACATAGTTTCCTAGATCATTACGTTCAGATAACGTTCAGATTTAAAGTTTATCGACTCCCTTTTTTGAATTGAAATTATTAGGTTTAGATTTTTTGTCGATCATTATAATATTTCGGTTTTAGGATTTATCGAATTGGATTTCAAAATGAAGGATTTTAAAAATTTTATGTTAGATATACGTTTTCGACTCCAAGATTAAATTTTTATACATCTTCTTAATCAGGCTTAATATATCATAGAAAACTTTTTAAATTAAATTTTTTAGATTTAGATTTTTAGATTTAGACGATAAGATTTTAAGATTGAGGTCCTTGGATTTAGACTTTTGATAGTCTTAGAAAAACTAATAAATCAAATTTAAAGCATTTCAAAACAGTTAATCACAGTTATTAACTATTATTAAAGCTACTTTTGCGATCTTGAATTTGTGCACGTTGAACGTTTTCGAAGAAACTGCTTTGCTTTCTAGTTCCTCGTCTTATCTCCCTCCTTTCTTTCTTTATTCCTAGATTCCTACGTTCATGTCTCTACCACGTTTGGCTTCATAAATTATCCTCCAATTATTCCTCTGTCAATTTCAACACAAGCCGAAGAAGAAGAAGAAGAAGCAGAGAACTACTTGAGTTATTAAAACGCTGTACACGATACGACAGTGCAGTCCTTCGGCTTTAGTATTTTCCAAATATTTCAGCAGAAGGTAATATATAATAAACTGTTATTGTTGTTTTATTGTGATTGTTGTTGCCGTTGTTTTAGTGTTTTTTCTTTACAGTATTGTTCTCATTAATACTGCTTGATATTTACCATTGTCGGCGGCAGTGCCGCTGCCGCTATCACTACTTTTGACTACTTCGAAAGCCTTCATATAGCCCTCCCCCTTCTGCTTGGTTTACCTTGATATTTCGCTTACGTTTTCCGCATCTACTCTATATTCACTTGTAGTTCTTTGAATCAATACTACTGATTCCTCTGCATCGAAGAGCAAGGGCATTGGAATGCGAGTGCCTTTTGCGATGTGACTTCAATACATTCCAATCCATTCCATTGTACACCACCAGTCCATTCCATCCAACATTCAAGCTCATTCTTTTTACTGGAGGCGACTGCGTTATCCCTAAACAATCTGAAAATGTCCAGCACTACGTGAATCCTTTTGTTCTTCTCTACCTTCGCAGATCGTTTATCATTCATTTATACAACTTCAATGGGGGGGGGCGAAGAGGAGGGAGTGGTCCAGAGGCGGAACAGTAGCACTCAACGGAAGTCCTTTAGTAGATTAGAAGCGTATCGAGTCTTTGAAATTAAGGCAAATCTCCGTCACAATAACGGCTATATCGGCAAACGGAAATCAGCCGAGTTGATTCTATACACCTTCCTTCCATTTCTCTTCTTCTCCTTTTTCTTGTTCCTCCTCATTTCTGCTCCAGTCATTCCTATAGAAATTGAAAATAGATTTGTAATTGAAGGGCGTATTCGTTATGGATAACACTAAGGGACACTAAAGGATGTACGACGTATTGTTAAGGAGGAGCGATAATACGCGAGCAGCAGCAGCACTAGCAGCAATGACAACACCAGAGGCAGCACTAAAACGGGAAGCCGGAAGTATCGAAATGGGTTGCTATTGCATTTAGTGATGCCAATGATTAATAACGGAAGTATAGATTTAGTCAAGAACGCTACTCTCTAATCGAAGTGCTGCGATCTCTCTGGTTGCTGTTGTTGCTTCTCGTTATTGTTGCTGTTGTTGCGAAATAAAATGCTTTAATGGAGTTTCGTAATAAATCAAGTAATTAAAAGAAGAAGTAGAAATAATTGGGCAAAGAGTGGGAAGGGAAAAAAGAAAAAAAAAGGAAAAACTTGAGAAAGGACTGAGGAAGGCAATAAAAGAAAAGAAGCGTCATACCAAAATAGAAGCTAATTTAAAATTGGGGATGAGGCAATACGAGAAGGAAAAAGAAGGAGAAAAACGAAAGAAGAAGTGGGAAATGAAGGAATTAGAAAGATCGAGCAAGAAACAGGTGAGGAAGTAGAAGAAGCAGAAGAAAAAAGAACAAGAGATTGGATTAAGTTTACGAATAGGTGCAGAAAAATATACATATGAAGAAGAAGTATAAAATGGATAAAGAAGGTCAAGAGTTAAAAGCCCGAATGAGAGGAAAATAGGTGGGAGGAGAAATGGCATGAGAAAGAGTAGTAAACATGAAAAACTGAAAAGTGTACGATAAATCATGGAGATTAGAAGGAAAAGGAAAAGTGTAAACTATCGAACAAGAGGAGAAAAGGAGAGAAAATGAAGACCAAGAAGTGGAAGAGGAAAGAAGAAGAAAGAAACAATAATATAAAGAAAATAAAGTGAAGAAGTAGATGCAAAGACAAATTTATAAGAAAAAATTTGATTAAAATGAAAAATTATGCCAGCTTCAATAAAACAAGAAAGAAATGGGAGAAGATAAAGAAAGGAATGAATGGAATAACAAAGTAAGGAGAAGAAACAAAGATTTGAAAACAAACGATGCAAAAGAAAAAACATTTTATTACATCATTTTTTAAATTTAATTCAGGATATAATAAGTTCACGACCTAACTTGTAGGACTCTTAGCACCGGAAATTGCTTTGGGGTTACACGAACTATAATCAGGATTCTTTGCGGACATTTTTTTTTAAAAGGACGTATCTGCCGGAATTAAAAATTCCGAAAAAAATTTTGATCCAATAATCATCCACTGGTGCTACCCTAACACCAACGTGAGTGCCTTGACCTAATCGTGTACTATGTCCGCGTGTGATGAAGTGCTGCGGTATGTCCACATGGATGAATATGATTTGAGTGTGAATTGGTTGTATCCGGTGTTTTGTTCATTTTGGCTTTATTCGGTTTTGTTTGGTTTTGTCCTCGTTCCTTCTATTTGTTTATGATTTACTCGTTACTCTTCGTGCTCAAAAAATTGAGCAGGTGTCAACGAGTAACAAAGAACATACATCGCACGACACGACACGACAACGTCAGTGGCATCGGTGTGTGCGTGTGTGTGTGTGATAACGCGCTAACGGAACACGTTAGTCAAATGATTACTGGCTGATGTCGGCTGTCGGTCACTTGATGGCCCCAATATAGAACTCTTCTTCTTCTATTTCTTCATATGCTTCCTCTACTTCGTGGCGAGGACGACGACGAAGCATTTCAGCCTTTAACCAATCTGGATATCACTCGCGGTGTGGCGCGACGATGCAACGGAAATAGCCACCAAAACGGATGTTAACAAACGAAGCAAATGATTAATTTCCGATGATGATAACTACAATGATGGCGATGATTATGATAATGACGAGGACAATGGTGACAATGATGATGGATATGATTTTGCTCGAATCGAAGTGCTGGTGCTGTAATAGTTCGAACGTACGCGAGCAGACACCGGAATACGCGATGAACGTTATGGCGGCAAAAAGCAATGAATGGATAAATAAATTAACAAGTGACTGAATAACGCATAGCGACAAATAACGGCCGTAATGCGATTCTAACGTGAAAAAGGCGCCAAGATGGGGAAGGAGGTGAAGGTGACAATGGCGGGGATAACAAGACGAGCATGGGAGCATTTAAGGATATTTTATCAGTGACTAACGCAGGAGAGGCTACACCAATACCAATAAAAACACAAACAAAAATTCCTAACAAGAAAACCAACACTAGCCGGAATGTCATCAAACATTTTTGCACGAAACAGGCAGCTCAGCAAAAACTGAACAGAAGAGGAGAGGAAGAATTGGAACCAATAGAAGTGTTGTCAGTACCAGCCGCAGTGGGGTGATGGCGCCACAGTTGATTAAGGCTTGGCATATTTATTCCGTGATTCCCTCCGGCTCTCTTGCTCTATCGTTGGCCCTGACTCTCTCTCCCACCAAATCCTCTCCTTTTCCCTTCACTTTCTAAGCACAAAATCGTTAGCCATTGATATAATCCAGGATGGGTTTAGGTCGAACGCACAATTGGCAGCATCGCCCCGTGTACAAGAAGGCAACAAAAACAACAACACGCACATCAAAAAATATACAATAACCATGTAGCGGTTCGTACTGTTGCTGCAAGTGACAATGAGACAGATTGGCTAACACTCGGTTTATCACTCGACACACCTTTGGAAAGCTAAGGAAAGAGAGCAAGGGAGGGTGGATGTAATTTGAATGCGCCAAAATGAGGGACATGCTGGTTGCTTAAAGGAGAAATATTAGCACTCCAGCTTGGTCTGGACGGTGCAACGAGGTTTTTAAAAATATTCATTTATTTATTTGTTTGTCATTCGCAATCTTCATGTTGCCATTTTCTCTTGACTCGTGCGTCATGCAGCGTCACTGTCACAAACGGTAAAGGAAGTGACTGACCACTGATTCATTCAGTATTTTTAAATTTCCTTTTTAAACGCAGAACACTTACTAAAAAAGAGTCGTCACCTATTAAAAAATGATAAATAATTCAAAAATATTTCTCCACTGACAATGATAATTCTTTAATTATCTTAAGAACAATCGAATTCTCTTTCGAGAAATAAATTTCGTTCAAAGGTTATATTCTTAGCTTAGGCTTTGTGAACAAGGCTAATTAAAAACTAGAGAAGGTCGCAACATTTTTGCCAAATGCCGAACGACACTGGGAGGAACTGGAAGGAGTTAAGCGTGAAGGAGTGAATCTTATTTCGTTGTAGATTGCAAGTAGAAATAAAAACATCACCATCACTTAACTAGTGTTATTAAGTGTATTTCACATGCAGCAATCCGATTCAATGACAGTTGAAAGCAGTAGCGTCATTGGAGCACTACTATGATTTACAATAATTTGAATGCAATGAAGTAATTTGTTGTCATTTGCATGCGTTATATACGGTGTTATCTCCTCGCTTTGTGGTACAATTTGGTGACATTTGAACGTGGTGACGCCATTGCGCGTTATTCGAAAGTAATAGTATAATTCTGTCTCATTTGGGTAAGGTTTGGTGTCCCCCGATACGGCAGTACCGTCTGGTCATGTGAATGTAGTAATGGCATTTAGTATCCTTCGAAAGTGGGAGTAGCATTGCTGAGAATATCGATAAAGCAATGCCATCTAGCCTGTCTTTTAATGGTGACTATATACTCTACTGAATGACCATTTCGTGTGATACGAATACATTACTGTCATGAAGTGTCATTTGAGTGAAATAATGCCATATAATATCAGTTAAATGAGTGATGTAATCTGAGTTCATTAGTGTCTTTTAGCATCATTCAAACCAGTATTGTAATTCGATTCGAAAGAGTAATATAGTCACTCAAATGGGATAATACCGTTCAGCGCCAGTCAGATACAATAACGACAGTTAATGTCATTCAGTTCTTTAAACTCATATATAGCCACTTGAATACAGTCGTGTGTTTCATATGCTATAAAACATATGTAAAGTCATTCAATTTCATTAGTGATTATTCTTTTTGAGAGTTCGAAGCCTGATGAGCGCGAGTGGGAATAATTTTGTTATCATTAAAGTTTGCTTTATACTTATTTAACTATTGTGTGTGTGACAGGGCACCCATGTACCTAACAGATGATTTACAAGGTCGAAATTTCGTAAGAATATTTAAGCATATTCATGATGCTATTTTCATGGAATCGCTATTTGGCCAATTAGGAGGACGTCGTATATTCATTTTCTGTTATTATTCAGCATCTTATTCAGGATGGAGAGGTGCCTTCCATATTTTCTGTAGATTCAAATGTCTGCAGAATTCAAATTCTGAACAATTCAAATGATAGATAATTCATCTGTGATAAATTATGTGGAGAGATTATCCTTAATTTATGTGAAAGCATAATGATAAGTACATATACATTATTTTAAAAAATGTAATTATGCCTTTATAAAAGCATAGTCTTTCTTTTAGTAATAAGAGCATATTTCCCTAAAGAGATGAAACATATGGTTCGGCTACATGAACGCTCTTTACAAACGGGCTTAAAACAAATTTTAGAGGTCTTTCGTGTCTTTCTTTGTTTTTTGTTTAGCTTACAATGTGAGCACATCCCACAAGGATGCGGCCAGTTTCGTCTAGATTTTGTTCATTTTATGGGTCAATGGATATATTCGTATCCAATACCTGGTATCATGGATTTCTTTCCCAAGCACGTCAGGCATTGTCAGCCGAATAAAATTTTTTGAAATTACTTTTGAATTTTTGAAAGGCCCCGCCTTTCTATATTTTCTCTAGATAAAGAAGAATATACATATCTTTCTAGACAACTTACTTCTTGAAGTCTATTGGTTTAAACATTGGATTGCTTTCTGGGTACAAAATATATGCTGCTAATGTTGCTATATCGATAAAAGACAGTCGTAGCCTGAAAGGGCTGGCAAGGTAGTTATCTGTGGTAAAGTCTCTTACGTCATTTTTATATTCAGCAGCCAATTTTATAACTATTCTCACTTTCACATTTGTTTAACCTTCATTACAATTTGTTCACCTTCATGAATTCGTTAGATCGCAAGCCCAAAATATTTTTAGGCTTATGTTGTATTTAATGACGATTGATATTTAATATGTTGGTAATTAATGACGGGCAATATCACAATATACTGCCTGGTACTCGGGATACAGATCAGGATGCTAAGAAGTTCCATCCTGACCGTAAAAATTACTTGAATCCACTACTTGTTCAATGCTTGCTGAATAGTATGTGTCATCAGTTTCTACATGACCCATAAGCTCAGCGTCTGAATATTTTCCCTCAATTGGTGGAAAGTATCTTCTACGTCATCGGAAGCGACAAATCTTTCCTCATCACTTTCTGTTTCATAAAATAGCTTTCGAATTTTTGCGGGATTTAGACGTCCACCTGGGACAAGATGACTTAAACATTTTTCGGAGGTCATGCTTTCGAAACAACGCTCAATAAAACGTTTCACTTAAAAGGAATCACAATGATTAGATCTGATTTCAAAGTTGTCAGAAAATGTCTGATAAAATGTCGTGAAAAAAAGGGAAAGCACAAAAATATTATTCATGTTTAACGGTAAAATTCAATCGCAATATCGAATTATACGAAACAAAATTGTTGTAATTTTGTAATTTGTGCAGCCGATTTGTTACCCTAATTAAAGTGGTTTAGTGTCGCACGCACATAACGGTTAAGCATCATCATTATTATCACCATCATTAACGTTGTCCTTTTCATGCCTTGAACGTGTTCATCATTACCAACATTGTTACCCCTTTCTCTTCAACAACTTTGTCAACATTTTCACTGCCATTCTCATCATCATCATCATCGAAGTGTGATGTGTAACATATGCACATACTCATGCGTTCTGATTTCGATAGACAATGTTGCCATATTGTGCGATTTTATTTTTGTCTCGTCTGTGTTACATATTATCCGAGGAAGAAACCGTCTGACCAAACAACAAAACGGTATAAATCAATTGCACTTGTCATCAACTCAATTAATTTTTGGCAAACAAAATGCAGTAAATCAATTGCTTTGGCAGGAGAGGGATGAATGACGCTCCTCACACTTCCCCAAAGTCGGCCCTTCTGCATATAAACCACATACGCCCTCCATTTTTACGGCTATGATTTCTTTTTCGAGAGCGACTTTTTCGGAAAAAAAATTGCATGCAAATTTTACTGTATTCCACGCTCCTTGGGTTGACAAACAAAATATTTTTATGGCAGGCTTGGCAGAGTCTGCTCTTGGAATGGCATGCATAAACGCGACCTTCTATGACGTAATATTTGAAAGGGTTAAAGGGACGCTGCCAGCTTTAATTGATTTTAGGAAAATTATACTAAAACGAATTCGGAGGTTTAAACGAAATCGAAATGAAAAAAGGATGGATATATTTATAAATATTGCATCATAATAACTCGTTAACCATGTAAAAAAATCTATGAAGATCATTTTAGAATTCAAGAGATTTTCGTCACGACGATCAAGATTAGATTTTTTAATTAAAATTCAAAGCAGCTCGGCATTCCTAAGTGCCTTAAATGCATGGTAGACCCATGTGTTGTTGTTGTTAGTGGTGATGTTTTATATAGTTTATGTCATAAATAGTGTCGCTTCAAACTGATTGGCTCAAACCGTGATCAAAGACTGATAGACAATCGCGTCAGCGATCATCGTTTGGTGATTGTTTATCGAAACCAAAAAAAGAATACAAATTTTCTTGAGTCATTCATAAAAAATCTTAATTAAACAACTGCTTGCGTAAATGGAATATTTATATAGATGTGTTAATATGTGTAATTTAAAATACAGGGTGCATGTTTGTAATAAATTGAATTAAGGATTATAAAACTGAATTTTAATGGAAAAAATCGGTTAAATAAAAATTTCGCGTCGCTAATGAAAACTTTCAATCAAACAATGAGGTATGCGTATTACTAGAGGTACAGGGTGCTTGTAGGAGACAAGTTGGTCCTGCTTTTAAAAGGTTTAAATGTGCTCAATGGAAATGTTGGAAAATAGTACGCGTAAATTAAATATTTTATGTCTCAGTAAATTTAATTCAGGTGGCAAATTGCTAACGAATGAATGATATTTTTAACAAATTGCTTTAGCTTCATTCTCGGATAATAATCAATGACTGTTTAATGAAAAATTCCGTGTTTTGCACTTTTTATTTCTCTTACATTAATAAAGAAAAGCATATCAACCCATTATTGTCTAAAGGTCGTAACTATTACTAAGAATTATCGTCGCGATATTAATTTGATTTGAAAAAAAACTTAACGGCGTTACATCAAATATTTTGAAGTGAATAAGTTTCATTAATATTTATTTTTAAATTTCTGTTAATTTTGTTCCGGAATGAGGTTATCCTTTCACTTTTACCCCTATATTTGTTCACGACCCTCTCCCTCTCCCTGCTATTCCAACATTTGTCTTTCACTTGATATTACTTCTGGAGATTTTACTGATTACAAATAAAGTCAGTAGAATGATTTGTATGCAATCCATGTAGTTCAGAATGTTAAATAAAGAGAATTATTTCGGGCTCTCGCGTCATACAATTATTGACTGACCGATCAATTGACCGACTTATACACAGGTGGTTTAACTAACTGATCGATTGAGAGACAGGGAGTCTATCCAAGCCGTCGATCAATCCGCTGATAGAAATGAGTAGCCGCTCTCTGGCTGACTGGCTGACTGATTGATTCACATGAATGATGGATACACCTCTCATTGCTTGGGTATCTCGTGGCACGCTTCGCTATTTTTCGCTTTCAATGTTCGTGCCGATGATATGCCATAGCTTTTTAAAAAGATGCGGTTTTTATGTTTAGAATAGTTTAGGTTTTCGCGGCGATCATAACATAAAATACTTGCTCATCAACTAATTTTGTTAAAGAAAAGTTTTTAAAATTTACAGAAAAAAAATCTGAAAATTTGAAAAGTAAATAAATGGTCTTAATACATTAACATATTATTGAAGAAAAAAAAAAAGTATACAATTTTGAAAAAAATTAAAGAAAAAAAAATAATTCATTATACGTGTATTTTTAAAATTTTCGGTATTAAATTATTTTATATAATGCCACGCCTTCTGCGATTTTATGTTATTGTCGCGTTGCTTATATTTGCAAAATACTCCGTGAGTTTTTTTTGTTGTTTTAGCGTATTTTCGGGAAAGGCTGAGCAATTTTCTTACGAATATTCTTTAGGAGGCCATCGAATTGATTGATGAAAATTCTGCTACGACCAACACCGACAACGATAATGATGATCAATCTCTAGAGGATGTGGCCATATTAAAATCATTCAAGCCAGATCCCGGCTTTTCTAAGGATACTATTAATCGACCTAATCCCGATGCCGATGGGAATACGCTGAAGGATTTGTGGGAAATGGTGATGCCGTTGAAGCAGCAAATTAGGTTTAAATGATGGAGGAAGTAGTAACAGAGGATGAAGTGAGTGGAGGAAGTGTTGAAGAAGAACATTGAAAAGAAGAATAAGATTAAAAAACGAAGTAGTCGAGAGACGAATAGGAGGAAAAAGAGAGTGCAGAAATTGCAGGACATTGACAAAAAGAAAGACTCAGGAAGAACAGAAGATGCGCTAGGAAGGTGATAAGATACTATAAGAAAAATTTGAAAGAAACAAGAATGGTGGGAAAGCAGCGTTGGAAGCAAGAATGGCGATGGATCCCTAAGAAAAAGTAAGAGCATTTTCGGAACCCACGGTCGAGCTGAAAATGCGGGTTATTCGCTTTATGAATAAAGATTTGTGTATAAGTGAAAATTTTAAAAAAAATATAAACATTTTTTTATCGAACTATTTACGAACATTATTTAAATGGGTTCTAATTCTTAATAAATTAAAAAAATATTATTTATTAAACAATATTTAGAAAATTATTAATGGCAATTAAATTCAGTAGCTTATATTTTGGATTGTTTTGGGTACTAATCCATTGCATTCTTAAAAATGTTCTAATATTTGATGGCTTATATGAATTTCGATATTTCTGAAATGTCCTCTAATGATTTAAACTTGACATAATAAATAAAAAGTAATTGTAAAAATACTTGTAAAGAAATTCAAAATCTATTAATTGATTAATAAAAATCTTTAAAATTCCTTCACAAAACTGAAATTAGTTTTTTTAACTAAGAAAAATAAAACAAATTTTAAATTAATTCTAAATGAATTTTATATCATAATTATGATTAAATTTTAAAATTAGTGATCAAAGCTCTAACTAATTGTTAATGTTTACTTCAATATATCTTTATTTTTATGTTCTGTAAGAAATCCATTGATTTTGGAAAAAAACTCCTAGAAACCGAGCAATAAAATGTTTTTAACCAGACTGCAGGACTTTAAGGAGAAAACAATAACTAAAAGCCAAAACAACGGGAACAACAACAACAAGAAATAACAACAAACATTCACTAAATATCTTACCACGCATTATTCTTACGAAAGTTTTAAGGAAGTTGAGGTTAAGAAGTTGAAGCAGCATTTAATCACCAGCCACAAAGTATGCAATGAAGTTCCAGAGGAATGCTTTTTTCCACATCGAATAGAAGCCGCATGGACAGTTAGACGGACAGATGAACAGAATCGTCCGCAACTATTCCGAAAGTTTTTCAAGTTCTGAGGAAAGTCTTTGAGCATTATTAAGTTTGTTAACGTAATTAAAATATAATTACGTTTGTTAATGTAATTAGAGCGTCACCAAAAATAGCAATGTTCTCAGGTAGGGATAATAAAAGCATTAAGAAGAGGAACAAAATATGCTTGAGAAAGAGAACGTAAAGGAGGAAAAAAAGATAGATGAAGAAGAATGCTTGAAAAGTAAAAAAGCTGATTAAAAACCAAAAATTATGTAAAATACAAGATGGAAGAAGAAAACAACGACGGAAAACAACAACAATAACAATAATGAAGTGTTGGGGATGATGATTACAATGATAGTGTACAAAATGCCATGGATCGTGCTAGGTAAGCAAATACTTTTAGAAAACTTTAAGTTCTTTCAAGCCTTGGTTTACTCTAGTTCAAAACTACTGCTTTGGAATGATAATGATTAGACTGACTTTGGTTACGATGATGATGATGACACTGATAATGATTATGATGATGATGAAGACGACGTGCTGCTAAACGTTTTCGAACAATAAAAGTAACAATAACTGCTGCAAAAACAGCAAAAAGAATACGAGTCCAAGCATATGCTTTGCAACTGACCGATGCGATTGCTTTAGTTTGAAGTTCAGTTAGAATCTTTAGATAAAGAAGAAGGAGCTGAAATACGTTCACAATTCAAGCTAGAACGAAATCCGACAAGAAGGAAAAAAATAAATAAAAATCAAAATAAATAAGAGCACCCGAAAGAAATAAGAAGAATTTGAATGGAAAGGTGTAATAAAGAGAAAAACCAAAGAGAATATAAATATAAAAATAAAAGAGAAACCAGCCACTTAAAATTATTTTCTTTGGTTGGTGGTTTTCAGTTTTGTGTAAGAACTTTTCTTGGAATGGGAGAATAAGTGGTAAGAAATAGTGGTAAAAAACATCCAAAAACTAAAGTAACAGGAGTCCTCAACAGGCTCTTCGAATGTTTTCATTCGCTTGGGTTGGTGGAGGATGCAATCGAACTGGTTCGACAATTCGATTCGATATTTCGTAAAATATTTATTTGCACTTGTGACACAAGTAACTTTTCAGCCTTTGAAATATCTTTATAATACTGTATTTTAATACGATTTGGCTTTGGTTTTTCCACAAAACATTGTCAACTCTTTAAAGAGTTGGACACGAGATATTTTAAATTATTAATCCTCTTTTCAAAACATTTTTCAATTTTATTGTAATGTGTAAGGAAAAGAATTAACTCCGCAAAAATTAACAACAAATTGTGATTCCAGAATTAAGAGTTCTTCAGCATGTTTATTTTTCTAATTTTCAAGAAACATTCTAGTTTTTAAATAATTTTTTAACAAAACAGCTTCCCTTTACTCAACAGCAACAACAGCAACAACAGTCTAGCAAACTTTTTTGTGGTAAAACACAAAAATTTTGTAAAATAATTATGACTTTCCCATAAAAATTAGTAAAAGACATTGATCCAGATGATGAACCAAAAAGACAAAGAGGGCAGACAGGAGCGGAAGTGCATACCAAGAAAGAATATTGAGAAAAACAACAAGTGAAAAATTCAACACTTTAATCCTGTCTGAAAGTTACGAGCGACGAAATTTTGAAAAGTCGGAGTTTCCAATGAAACTTTTTTATAAGCAAACAGGGCACAACCTCTTGAATTGTGTGGAAAAATTGTCCTATATTTCTTGTAATAAATATCGTTGTTCTTATTACATTTTTTGTTTTTGGTTATTTTTAATTTTTGTTGTAATCGTTTTTAAACCATTGCTAGGATTTTGAGAAGTTTGGCGATGTTTTTTAGGCGATACGCCTTTCAAAATCGAATTATCGAAGCATCAAATTGAATCATCAAAATACCAAATCATAATGTTCCGAGTGGTATCGAAGTGTCATGCATCGAACTGAAGTATTAAACGTACGAACGGAAGCATGCAAATATCAGACCGAAGAAATTAAACATGGAATCGAACTATCGAGTTCAAGAGTTGAAGTATCGAATATCGAAATATAAAATCGAAGAAGTAAAGTTTCGAAGTCTCGGTTCGAAATATTGAATCGCAGTATTGAGCGGGAATGCGGAAACACAAAATTGAAGTGTCGAATTGTAGAGTCTAGATACCGAATCAATATATCGGAGGGCACTTATTATTTTCTGAAATTATTTATTGCTTCCCCTGCTTACTTAAATATAATCAATATATAATTTCAACACCACAAAAACGTGCTAAGTAAATAGTTTTACTTCTAGGATATTTTTGCAGCAAGTAATTCAATATATTTTACCATTTGTACTGCCAGGACGCCTTGTAGTAAAAAAGGCATGAAATAAAAATAGTATTTTTGTTCTACACATGCTGTGATAGCCTCAAATACAAAGTGAGAGAGGAAGATTGGGAGAAGAGAGGAACAGAGCAAGAAGATTGAGTAGCGGGTAGGTTTCAGTGGCGGGGTGTAGAAGGGAGATGAGACTACAGAAAGAGAGCGCGTATCCTTAAGATGTATTCATAGAAGTTAGGTTTTTATGACTTTTGTCAGAGATTATCATTCCCTGTGACAATTTGTGACATTTTGACAGCTTTTCGTGTGTACGCGAACATTCACGCATCCAACCATACATACAAATACATTTCTTTATACGGGTTTGGTAGTAAATGTTCGTATTAAAAATCATTACATTGCATTACTTTGTATTAGGATTTGTACTTTCTCGCTTTTACTCTACATATTCTTCCTTTCCCCCCAATCTCTTTTATTCTTGCGTAATGCCATATATGGCTGTCTCTTTCCATTTTATTTGTTTCTGTGTCGGTGTCCATTTGAATCTTCTAAAACTGTCAATGACATTTTACCATCATCATTATCACCGCCACCTTTGCTATGATTGCTGTTGTTGTTATTGCGATTGTTGTAGTTTCGCATCATCATCACCTTCATCAAAAATCAAATTATTTATTTCAATGTATCTTTTCCATTCTCGTCATTGTATTTTTTATTGCACAGTTTTACTTTTTTCGCGTAATATTTCCATCACTTAAATCCATAGCGGAGACCAATGTATATATCCCAATATTCATGGGTGTGTGCGTTTGTTTCATTCACGCCTCTAAAATTACCCGCGTAGCAGACAAATAAAGGAATCGTAAAAAGGAAACTGAATACAATTTACACGTAGTCGATCCTAAGGAATGTTTGAATCCGTGCGTACATGTATGCGTGTATATTTATGTGTGCGTATATTTTTGTCCTAATACTGAATTTAACTTTCCGTTTTATTACACATTTTGCTTGCCGTTTTACCGTAAAAAATACTCGCTTTCTCACCTAAAATAAAGCAAAAACAAAAACAAAAAAGAAAAATAAATAACATTCAGATTCGGAAGGTCAGCCAGCAACAGTTTTTTCTATATAAGATATGGAATTTTCAAACATTTCAACAATAAAAAATTCACTAGTTATGAAATAGTTGACTAGTTATGAATCCCTCCGGTGGATCTCCCTTTGAAGAATTCCCTGGAAAACCCGCCTAATATTTTTCAATATATTTTGCCTTTATAGAAGGAATAAATCAATGTGAGTAACAGCATAAAGTCGAAATCCATTCCAATATCTTGAATAAACCTCAAGGGCTCTTTCATTTTCTCCCAAAAATTGAGCACTTTTCCGCTGACCACCTGAGTACTCTGTTTTAGTTAGAGTATGGAATCGTCTTCGTAGTGTTGACGCAACATCGGTCTTTAACGGCTGACATAGCCTCCCTCACATCAGCTCAAACACATTTGGCTGGAATATAACGGTTGTCCCGTTAATGGAAGTCGTGAACACGAATGTAAGAAATGAAGAGAAGTGATGAAGTCAGAGAAATTATGAATATAACAACATTTTATGAGGAAAATGTACAAAATGTATAAATGTATAAATGTAAAATACATCTTAAGGATTCAATGAATTTAATCCCTCGGATAGCTCGGAAGGTATTTACAATAAAGGCTAACATCTATAGTTAAAGCTCTATACTAACGAGTGTTCGAGGTGGCAATTTAAAAAATGTTAGTGAATAGAGTATGATTTCTTTTCTATCGTGAAATTCCGATAAATACATATAATTTTCCAATAAGCACATAACACTTTTATGTTTTACTTTTTGAACGTTATTTAAGACTTGATAGTATCATATACTAGTATAGTAGTGATAGTAGTGATAGTATGAAATATAACTCGTAAATACAAAGATATCACCATTTTCGCAAAACGTAAAACAAATTATTTTCGGGCATTTGAGTCGGACATCTATTTGAGTGCTTATGTCGTAATAATCGTGCCGTCGGAAAACGTGTGCACGCTTAGTGCATAAATTGGTGTAAAATATTATTGATTATGGGATATTACTGCCTAGAGAGAGAATCCACCAGCTGAAGTAGTGTTAGTATCGTCATTGTAAGAGTTTTAATTAAATATAGATTTATTTTCATTGCCATGGAATTGGCGCATCGTGTGTAAAATATTCACGCATATTTAGGTTTGCACAATTGAAAAGAACCAAATTAACTGAAGAAGTAGGACCTGGTAATTAATGGAAACACAAAATGTACGTTTCATAGATTATTAAAGACAAAATCGACTGATAATTCAGGAATTTGTAATTGTCAGTAAGTACTCCTTTTGGGCTGGAATAACCAATGGATTTCCTTTGAGGGGATCTTGCGAATGACGGTCACTGCCTTTCATCATTTTGCTTTATTAGAAAGTATTAACTTTTGCAATTAATTCCGTCTCGCCTAGCCATCAGAAATCTATTCCATTGAAAGCTTCGGCCCTTTATTTTAGTCGGAGTGTGCGCAGTATAATTTTGCGGCGCAAAATCATTCGCAAATTGTAGTTAATCAGAGATCAATCCTTTAGGAGGCATCCGCGTAAACCTCGCAGAAAAACGTGTATTTTAACTCTTGATAAATCCTGGCTATTCTGGCTATAAATTCAGTTTATGGTGGCTATTTCGTAATAGATTTGATATACGCCTTTTCGCTTCACGGATGATTCTCACGCAGTCATGACCCACATCCAGGGATACATAAAAGAGATTTTAATTTTTCACATATTTAATGTGTAATACATAAAAATAATTAAGTTATAGTTGGGAAAATTTAAATATAAAAAAAAGAATAAAGTGAAATTCGCTGACATTATTTTGTTTGTTAGTTTCACTTTATTTGTTACAACAACAATGGTTTTGAAAGATGGTTAGTAGCAAAGCATAAATTATAAACATAAATATAAAATTCACCTTGCAAAACATATTCCTTTGTAGAAATGTGTAATCTTCCGATGCTTACTAGATTTCCTTCTATCCGTGCCCTATTACGATGATTATAAAATCAACGAATGTAATAGATTGAATTATTGTTTTAATAAAATTCGAATCGTTACGAAGCAAGATTGTGGAAATAAATGTAAAGAATGAAGAAAAACAACAAATAATGAAGTTTTGAGTGTAGTAATTTGTAGACTAAGGGAATTCTACTACTAAGGGTCTAGAGGATTTCAATTAAAAAACCTTTCAGAAGCAGCAGTGATTAATTAATTTTTTTAAACTTTTTAATTTTTATAACTTCATAATTACCCTTTCTCGTACACATATCTATCTAAATTTAGCTCTTAATCAAATTAGTCTATTAATAACCAATTGTATGTGAAATATACCTAAAAGGGGCTACGTTTACCCTTTTGCAACAAATTCTGGTACATATTTCGGGGTTTACAAAAGAAACACGACAATTTTGTATTTTACGATAATGGACTTATAATTCGACAATAAAGTGATATCACCCGAAATTATAATTGTCACATTAGTGACTTACTCTGGTGAGTTTTAGGAATAGTTTTTATGAACATTTCCGATTTTCCCATCAGAAAATCAAACTAATTATTACTTAAAACTGAAAACATTGAAATTTTACCCATTGGAACTATGTGAAGTTATATCATGTCTTTATGGGAAAACGGTTGTCTAGGCCTAATTTCCAGATTTAATTAGATAAGAAATCGATTGGCAGTTCGGATATATGGGATTAGGAAGCAATACCCAATAATTTGATCATGTTATTACCCGGTAATGTGATCAACATCGTCAATGCATTTTCGTCTTCCAAATATTAAAATTAAAATATTATTTCTGAAGAAGGCACGGTGCAAAATGCATTAAAAGAATGTAAACATATCTAATTCAATTTCTATGGAAAATTTTCATTAGCGATTTATTTTTTAAGGGGCTTCTTGTTTTCAATAAATTTTCTCAGACATTAAGACCGATGTCGACGAAACACGATCCGTTGCTTTTGGTTATTGTAAGAGTTAAGACGAATAATCTCAAGTTAAAAATCAAAGAAGCGATTAGAATGAAATTTTATTTAATAATTTCATTCATTTATTCTTTTTGCCTGTTCGCAACAGCAATGACCTCGAAGGATGGTGATTAATTTAATACAAAAGCAATTAAACATTATTACAAAATTATGCTTAGTGCTATCCATTTTAGACGCATGTGGCTTGCCGATGCTTCGTGGAATTTGCAACTCGCGCGTCGAGCGATATTTTTACGATTCTAAAAGTAATGCATGCTACAGCTTCAATTTTACCGGCTGCGGAGGTAACCGTAACCAATTTCGTTCAAAAGAAATGTGTGAAAAGAAGTGTAAAAAGCAACGAGCTGAGGGTAAAGAAAAAAAATCAATAGTAGGTAACCCTAAAAAACAGAAAAATTAAAACTAAATAAAATACATTATTAATTACTTGAGCTCAAAGAGAAATTTCATGCCTTTTGTATATCATTTAAAGGAATTTGATTTGATTATATTATTAGGCGAAATAGCTTTTTGATAACGAAGAGGAATATGCTCCTTCATAAACGCAAATAGCTCCACATTAAATCTGATGCTGTCATTTAAAGAGCAGCAAATTAAAGCGTCTTTTAGCCGCCTTATTAAATTATCAATATTTTGTTTCTAGAATTGTTAAACTTCTAGAAAAACTAAACCAGTTCAGTGACTTGAAAGTATTTGAATATAAGGATCAGCACATTTAGAATCATATTTATAACATAAGCTCTCCACTATAAACACCCTGCCTAATGATGTCGAACTAAAACCACATCAACACCATAAGATATTCATGGTCAACAATGAATTCCGGCGCCATCGTAGCCGTCGCTGCAGATGTCAATACTTTACACCTACGTGGTCATCCACACTTTCGTGCTTTTGTATAGGCCACGCATTTTTTAACCTTTTTGGAACCGTTAATTAGTTGGCCTTTTTGTTAGACCTCTAGGGCACGGATATCATTAATGGACACACTAGATTTGTTACAAAAACATTGCGTGTGTTCGAATTGCAAATTGTCATCAGAATTCATAACGACATACGAAAACGTAAGAAAACAAGGATGTTTAACCTTGAGGAACAAGGATGTTTAACCTTGAGGCACTGGCCTTTATTGGATGGAGTGAAACGAAAATATGTTCGAAAAGGTTTAGTAAACAGACAAACCGGTATAATTTCATTTCATAACTGACAATGACAAAATATTATTTTTCTCTCGCAAATTCAATCATCAGTGACCACGTTGGAACCCACAGTTAGACTCTCCGTCCCGCGTTGGAATTACGTTTGCTTTGCTTTGATGCCTGCATAAAGAAAGCTTTTGTAATTGAAATTCTGTGTTTCTAGCAGTGCATGTCGCGAAGTAATGTATGCGGAATGAGGGTAATAATACATCCCAATTTGCCCCTCCCCTGGCTAATTATCCTCACTCTTTTGTTTTGCCAAAAATCAGTCCCTCTCCAACAGTTTCCTCATGTTCCCCGCTAAAGGCATTCCCTTTTCGGAAGGCCCCTGGATGCAAAAACATTCTAATTAAAATTTATAAATTGTAACATTACAATTGTTTTGTGTTCCTTCCTATTTCTTTTTTCTTTGACAGCATTCTGATTTTAATGTTATCTGACACTTACGGGCACATTATTTTAATAAAACCGTCTAGTGTTCTTTTGTGTTATTTTGCCGTGTTGTTTTTTCATCATTTTCGTTTTACAATGGAAATACGTTTTTCTATTGTTTTTCTATTGTTTTTGGACATAATAAACGTTTTCATTAATATCTTCAGTAATTTTGCTGTTTATTTTATTATCTCGGAAACATATTCCTTAACCTGACTACTTTGGTGTTTAAGTATTGTATTCGTCATACTTCGTACGGTATTCAAATACTTATTTAAAACATTTAACAAAGATTACGAAAATATTTCAACACTATCGACATGAATAGCTGTTAAAATTATTAGACGTCAGCTCTTATTTCCCAATGTTCCCAATATCCCCATTATTCCCATATTTCCCACAATATTATCGCGTTTGTCTCGAACATAAACTACTAAAATTTATAAACTTATTATCAAAATTTACAAGGCAGAATTTCTACCTCTATTACCATTATTGTTATTGTCGCCATTCATTACCGCAACCGCTGTCATTGCTTTTAGCATTACAATACATTACATTACCATTGCCTTCCCTGCAAATACTACCACTGCTAGTATCTTTACCACCAACGTCGCTCTTATCGCTATCGTTGCCAATATCATAAAGGTTGCCATTACAAACACCGTTACCTTTACCATTACTAGTGCCAGTACTGATTATGTTAGAATTACAACTACGATTACCTACGATTGCTTTTACCATTACATTTAGCATTTTCATTATCATTACGATTACCATTACTGTTACCATATAATTACCAGTATTATTATCATTAGTATTACTGACAGTTAGTATTACTATTACTAATCATTATCATCACATAGTCGTTCTCCTTTCTATAACGATTACCTTTTACCTTCTTTTTACCACTTCTGCCACTGAATACACTGCTGCGCACTACTGTGGTAATTGCAATAATCATTGTCATTACTATTGCGATTCAAAGTAACATTACCACTACAACACATTATTATTAATCATGTCCTAAATGTTGGTGATTTTATAGCCAGCACAATTGGAATAACAATTACTATTACCATTACAGTTGTCATTACCCTTATCATTACCATTACCAATGCCATTGCACTTATTATTGCTATCACTACTACTATTACCAGTATCAGTGTATTGGTGATTTGTATTTAACCGTACCGTTACCCCTTATATTAGAAATAATTCAAAAGGAGGAGACTAGATTTATCCTCTGACCAGTCATTACATCTTTACATTCCAGTTGATTTCTCTGGGTTCAAACGTCATTAGAAGTATTGTTAATAGAACACAAGCCGCAGGACCACAGGCTAAACACTGACATGGTCAACTGGTTTTCAATTAATTTTGTTTTTTTAACTTAAAGCAAACGAAATCACAAAAATTATTTTGAAAAGCCACAAATATTTAAGGACTCAATACACGCAGGGACGCACGCATATACATACACACTACTTTCATTCGTGTCTTAATGAAGAGATGAAAGTTTATATTTTGTAACCTTTCAAGAAACAGTTACGGTAAAGAGAAAGAATTCATTAGGGGGTTAGAGGCAGGAAAGATGCCTCTCTATTGAATCCTTTCGCTGTACCGTACGAAACTGTATGAACATCCTTCCAGTCACCATATGCATTTTCGGTTACACAATAGTACTTCATTTGTAGTTTTTGGCAGCCTTTTATCTTAGACGAAACGCTGGAGGCTGACATGTTGGAAAGTTGTATTGGCTACTGTAAAAAGGATAATAGCTTTGATCCAAAGCGCTTATTTAGTTTCATTTTCAATTAACTGTGTGGCTATTTGATTACATTTCCGTTTACTCCGCTCCTCCGTCTCTGAACCATTCGAACCTTTAAATTTATTTATTTTATTCTATTTTTAATTCTTTTTGTTTACCTAAGCTACCAATTCTAACTCTCTGACTCTGAATAATATGGAGAAATAAAGAAATTTTAATAAAGCAATATAATTTGAATACGCAGTGAAATCAAAGGGAAAACAAAACCAACGGTTTTGACAAGTAATCGAATTACTATTTCTCCCGAATTTAATGCCTTAGAGAGCATGCTTTGATTACGGGTGGATCCCTTTTTTTGTGCGTTTTTTTGTTCCATAATTCTTGAAAAAGGGACGGCTTTATTTCGTCAAAATCAGCTTACACAATCAAGTCTTTGGAATTATTTCAATGCATTGGTTTTAACATGTTTTTGAGCTCAATATTTAAACTCTTGGTATTCCAGCGCATCGAAGAGTTTGTATTTATTAATATTATTTATTCTGTTGTTTATTAACTCTAATCACTTTTTAAGCAGTTTACTAAATTAACCACTCCTTACAAGTATTTATGTTATTGTCTCGTCTATGGCCTGGTTTTTTTTTAAAGTTGGCATCACTGTTGCTTGAACAGCTTTACGTTTCCTTACAATCCACTTCCGCATAAACGGCGCCAATAGTTTTTCATTAATTTGGCTAACATCATTCGCACCCAATGCAAAGGAGACCATCAAACCGACTGTAATGGTAACCACGGCACCCATAAGAGTATAAAACAGATAAGAAATTTTATAGATGTGAAATGATTCATTCCTGTAAAGAAGGATCAAAATCGAAGATCAGACGAGAAAATGTAGATTAAGGCGACTAACACTTTCGGTAGAGTGGTCACGTTTTCACTGATTAAATTCATTGAAGCGAAATCGGGAAAGGAGTAGTTGCAACCTCGAGTATTATAAGGTTTTCTTAGATAGACCGTGGCGCCGCTAGCTAAATCAGCCTGCGAGCGTAGACACATCCAACCCATGAAAAGGAGGCTCGTAAAGCCACCAACAAGCGCGCCCTGGGGGAGAAATGTAATACATTATTTTCCCTATCTTTCTACCAGTTATCTCTCTCTCAAAAATTACCGAATTTAAACACTTACCTTAGCCTCAACCCATGGCAGTAAAACTCCTAAAGTAAAGATACCCAACAGAGGTCCATTGGCCACCGAAGATAATGTGATAGCCAATTGCAGCACGGTTCCTAAACGTTCTACCACAAATACTAAAGCGACACATACTCCACCAAACAACACTACTACAAAACGCATTACGTAAGCGGTTTGTCTTTCGGTCAGCTGTTTGCGCATGAACGATTTAACGAAATCCTCAAGGACCACAGCCGATATAGAGTTAAGTCCCGTGGATAGTGAAGAAAGGGCAGCACTGAAAACACCAGCCACGAAAACTCCCGGTAGGCCAGGGAACTTGCCTAGAGTTTCCATGACCAAGAGAGGTAATAGTTGATCATTACGTTTGGCCAACTGTGGGGGGGGGGGAGAAATGAGAGTGTCAGTGAATTCAAAACAGTGAAGTTAATTGATTTCGTTTTCAAATTACCTTGGTTCTTAAGGGATCACAGTCGTGATAGGTGGCATAAATCAAAAGACCGCTATAGCCGCAAATCAAAAGGAACACCACAATCCCGCCTATGAAGGCCCAGATTGAGCAACGAGCTTTTCTTAAGCTGGGCAAGGCTAAATAACGTTGAATCATGTTCTGATTGATGGCATTCGATTTCAACCAATGAGCCACCCCGCCAATTATCAGCGAATAAACGTTATAACGTTCAGTAAGATCGAAAGTGAAACTAACTCAAGATAATAAAAAGGAAGTATGACAGCTATGTCAACAATTTTCCAATTCAATTTAATAACAACTAACTTGGGCGCCTCAAGTCGGCCGCTCTCTAAAGCTTTTGCAAAAACTACTCCTGGTCCTCCTATATCGACAGTACCCTTCACAATAATCAAAACCATAGCACTGAACATGAGCATCGTTTGTACCACATCTGTCCAGACAACAGCCTTCAAACCACCCTGCACGTAGTATAAAAAACGGTTATTATTTTCAAGACCGATTTAATAATCATACTTACCACGCATGTATAGAAAATACAAACGAGGCTTACAAGCGGTGTCACTAGATGGATATTAATGCCAGTGGCTTGATTGAAAGCTAACGCTGGTACGTAGATGACTATTGGTAACCATAACAACTACAAGGAACAAAATAAATGCAGAATGAGGTTATTCGGAAACACAAGTGAGGTCTAACACTAAGCACGTACCGATCCAAAAATGAAGAGGATTGATCCAAAGAGACGCATTCGTTTATCAAAACGTGTTTCTAAATACTAAAAGAATTTAAAGAATTGTTGAATTAGTGAAGGATGAAATGAGTTTCAAAGCAGGCAGGAGGCTGAGGAGAAATTTTAGAGAAAATAGGAGAAAAGAGTTTGCGGAAGGGCCTAGAAAAGCTTTAAAAGAACTAAAGGATGATTTGGCAAAGTTTTTAAAAGCCGTTAAGAAATTGTTAAGGAAAATCAAGTAAAAAATGAAGAAAGATTTTCAAAGGGAAGTAGTGCAAGTTTTGTTATGATCTAACTTAAAATTAGTGAATGTTTAACGAATGTTTAAAAAGTTAAATATTATTTTTTACCTTGTATGTTGATATTAATTTCAAATCATGGAACACCGGGAGAAATATATAGAACATTATAAAGCCCATTAAAGCTAAGGAACCAATTATATACAAGTATTGTGTACCGAAGAGGTAAACCTCGGTGGGGGTACCAAGTAATGTTATTCCTGAAATGAAACTGAAATAAAAGCAAAAGAGGATGAAAAATTATTGACAGTGTTTGAGTTAAATTTAAAGAAGGAGTAAGATTATGAATCGATGGTTAAAGTAATAACTTAGTAATAGGTAGAATTGTGATTTTCTTAGTCGACTAGGATGTGAGTTCTGTGGATCAAAAACACGGGGAAAAATATTCTATTTTCTCTATGAACTTGAATGTTCGTGGTGTGCGACTATTCCAAATAGGTTCTAAAGAAAATGAAGTTAAGAGAGACTTAGCTTTAGAAAACTCTTAGTAATCATTAATTTTGACAATATTGTAAGAAATTATTTTAATTAATGTTGTTTAAATTCGCGATCCTTGCAATTATATTAAATTTCGACAAACTTTTCCAAAAGTATTACCGTAAATCATGAGAATATGGGAGTTGTGCCAAAAAGAGCATTATCATAAATCCGTTACTGTTTACAAAGAAAAACAAATCAAACGAAAACTATTTAAATTTTATCTTATTTTCAGTTAAACGAAAGCCTTTGAAAACTGTCGAAAATATTAATACATTTTGAGTATTTCAAAATGAAATGATTCTTTCATTTTTTCAATCGCATTTAGAATGTAAACGAGCACCATGCTTTCCCTGAAGATTTTCCCTTTTATCGATTAAAACTATGGATTATGAGTATTTGTATTTTCGAGTTTTTCGAACATCTTACATTATGAGATTATTTGCGGGTTTCAGACTCAGTAAAAAATTTATCTAGAGGGCACTAAAATATTCTAAGGATGATAAATCTTAATGTTGTTTTCTTGGAATTAAATTTTAAAAATTTGCGGGATCTGATTAGATGACTGTTTGTGGAGACAGATATTGCTTCCGCGTGATTTAAAGAGGGTGTGTTCAGACTAAATCAGAGAAGCTGCACGTATGAATTCACTGAGCTTCTCCTCCGGCAGGGCTAATTTCGTATTTAATAAAATGTTTTAAAAGTTTCGATATCACGTCAAAATTTTCCTCAATGAGTTTGGCTTAGAAGCAACCCAATTTTAGCGATGGACAATCTGCACAGTCTTTTCTAATTCTGAACACCGCCGTTACCTCATCAAAATGATTTGTCCCAAATGGAAGCTTTTTTACAAAGCTTCGTTCTGAGTGCATGCGAATGCACTTCATACGTGTATGAACTGTAGAGTATCTCTGTAGTAATCTGTAGAGTATTCTCTGATACTCGTAAAATAATTGAATTAAATAAATTAATTATATTTCTAATTGCCGCACATGACAAATGGTTTGTTATTTTTCAATTATATTATTAAATTTATTACTGACATAATATCGTTACAAAACCATCTTGACGCGCCATTTTGGAGCCATCTTGTCATATTTGGAGAAGGGGTCTTTAGGGAAATAAGTAAAATTTATAGGTAGTTGAGTTTGTCGTCAACTTTTGAGTTAAGACTGCAGGGTTCTTGCAGGGTTCCTACTTTCATTATTGAAATGGCAAATCCAAAATTACTTAAAAATTCATTTGAAATTTGAAATATCAATTCATCATAAAAATGTTTATTTTTATGTCCTAAAGTGTGCCACTAACGAAGTAATAAGTACTATTACTTTGTTAGTAAATAACCCCAATATAGAGAAAATATTGACCGTCCCTCAAACGGTCATATTAATATTCTAAACAGTTTGGTTTCACTTAAGCAGAGAGGGTGAAGTTAGGTAGTTTTTGTTGATATTATTTTGTTATGGACAATTTAATTTAACAAAATAATATCAACAAATTAATTTAATTGGTTTTATTTTATTCGTTCCTTCCCAACTAATTCTATGTGTCTTATGGTTCCCTCTCTTTATGTGAATGCATATTTGACTTGCCAAGAACAGGCTTATGTCTATACTAAAATTAAATCAAAATTGATAAATTAATTTTATTTTTCCTTTGTTCCGAGTTGACCTTTTTTAAAGCGGAAAGATGCAAAGCCACGGAATACTAAAGCGACATCAAAAAAGAAGTTGTAGCAATTGCCTTTTATTGCACAAACATAAAGTAAGCGTGCGGTTTAAAAATAGATCACTTAAGTTTTATATTTGTAGAAGCACGAATCTTAATTCAGAGGAAGAGAGACTCATAAATCGGACGCTAAAAGAACTGACTCGGAATATAGACACACGTTTAAATTAAAAAATTGCAGTGATATGATCTGGCACTATCAGTTTCCTTCCCGCCATTGCCTCACCATTCTTAACCAAAGCAGACAAAATGAATAAAGTAAAACTTATACAACAGAAGATTAAAAAGTAAGGAATCTTGGGAGGAAGATAAAAAGAGTAGAGAAATAAAGAGAAATGGGGATTGTCTAACTCTCGCGTGGCTGAGAGGTTCTTCATATTCTACTCACCTCGATATTAAAGACATTGTTATCGGAAAGACTTTCATATTTCTTCCACCGACTAGATATGCGTCCTCAGCGTCCTGATTGCTTAGACTTTTCCGAGTCCGCGCCTCACGACGCATTTGCAAGGCAAAGTATACACCGATTCCAGCACAAATGGCCAACATCAATAAAAATACTAAATAATCCCAACAGCCGAAACGCTGTAAACTCTCACGCATTTCATCCACGTTCATGGTCTTTGTTTTGTGAGTGTATTTGCGTGGAATCTGGGCGAAATAAACCAAATTAGGCGTTTGTGACAAAATGCTTTTATCTCTGCCGATAAATCAGCTAAATTTTTTAAAGAGAATTTGGGTAAAAATATGCATTTGTGCGAGTGTCGTTCGTGAGATTCTGTCCAGTCGTGTGATTCGTGTTATTTGTTGCCATTCGTTTGATTTGTGTCATTCGTTTGATTGGTGCCGTTCACGTAATTCGTGTCATTCATGTGATTTATGTCATTATTTTCGTGTGTTTTGTGTCGTTCGGAATATTCATTACAATCACGTGATATGCACCACTCACGTCATTGGTGTCATTCATATAATTCATTCCGTTTATTGTCATTAATTCTGCCATTCATCTGATTCGTGTTATAAACATGTTCATTGTTCATTGTTCATTGGCTTTCATGCGAATCATGTATTTCATGTGATAGCTGTCATTAATGTGATTCACACCATTTTTTCTCACTTATGTGATTTGCATTTTTCGGAGATAAACATTATACGTGTGATTCCTGTGATTCTTGTCACTAAATGTCACTAATGTAATTTGCATCATTCATTATCAATAATTGCCGTCCGATTGAGAATATCAGGGAACTTTTTTTACTAAAATGGCAAATTTATTCTATCAATACATATCAAAATTAACATCCACAGCTTCCATCGAAAAGAGCAAGTTAGCTTTTTTCTATTTTTTTCAGTTATTGATTGATTGATTGATACATTACTTTAATAGAAAGAAAATTTTTTCAAAATTGTATGATGAAAACTGTCGAACTGGTATCAGCTTTGAAAATCGCTAAGTGATATTTTATCAGAAACTCACACTAAAGTAATGCCCAAATGACGACCTACGATCATGTAACGTTGACGACTCGAGTATAACTGAATTAAAAGAATTGAAATGACACTTTTTTAAGTTCGCACAGATGTTTTTTCATATCTTCAAGATTAGACGGAGACATTTTATTAGAATTTCTTCTTCTTTATATGAATTAAGAAAGACAGATGCGTCTTTGCATGTTTTTTGCTTTGCTACTGGGATCATCACAGATCACATAACTGGTGGTAACAGACAATGAATTATACGATGTGTAGCAAAAAATAACTGCGATTGAAACCTACACAAGACCACATTATACACCTACATACACCCACACAATCATATACTTACACACATAAATACATTTATTCATGCACATTTTACTAAGTGGTCAATATATGAAATAATACGAGTATTTATTACGCCCATCCGCTCATTCAGCGACACGATTTATTGTTATTTCTGCTCAATTAGAGCGTATACTTCTTTCACTTTCATTAGAAAGAAAGAAAATTATTTCTCCCTCTCTTTCTCCATATCTGCCTGTCTCTTTCTCTCTCGCCCTCCCTGTTTTAAAATGTTATTCTACCAACAATTTTCGCTCCTTAATGATATTTTTCGATCGCTTTAATCGCTCGATCGCTCGAAAGTTTTTTAATTTTGCTTTCAGTCATTTAAACATTTAAACATTTAATAGATTTCATTCGATCATTATGGTTTTAATCATTATGTTTGTATATATTCCAGTCGTCATATAAATAAAAGTTCATTATGAAGCGACTGTTCGCCGATAAAACAATATATTTGCATACTTTTTTACGCTACAAAAAATTAAAAATTAGCATCATAATTTAAATAATTTTTGTGAAGTTTAGAAATTTGTCGTTAAAAGTAACTTTTATTACTTGGTGATATTTTCCCCAAATATTCAATTTAATTGAATAAATTACAAAATCTCACTTAATTATTAAATTATTAATTATTGAATTGTTGTAACATTAAAGTTTTTCAATTAATACACAAACTTATATTTGTGATTCTTTATTGAATTTTAATGAGCTTTAATTTTTTAATTTTTGAAAAACTTGTTCTTTCGATTTGAAGAATGTTCTTATTTGAATTTAAATAATTTTTTTTAATCGATTAACAATTTATTCCAAGTTTGATTAATTTCTTCCCTTTGAAATATAAACCAATTATGAGTATTTATTTTACGAACTTATAACTCGTTGAAAAGTTTTATGCCAATTTGTAAGAACATTTTATTTAGTTTTTTATTGTTTCCTTTTGAAACCTATTGAATTAAAACGTATTGCTCCTATTGAATTTCTAAATTTATATTTTATAATTATTTTTTCATTTTGTGATAAATTTCTATTCGAATTTTGATACAATTTTGAATGAAATTTTTAATAAATTTTTCTTAGTTTTTCCTTAGTTTTTGTTAAATATACAAAAAAATTGAATTGAATTTTAAAGAACATTTCTTTGCATTGTGCAAAATGTTAATTTTTGTTCAGTGATATCTGATATCTGATACCAAAATTCCAGCCTGAAAATTTATTTGGACTTTGAAAAATAAGAAGACGTGGCACTGGTTCAATTTTCCCTCATTTGCAATCCCAAACAGCCTATAGTGATAATGAATACCTGTGCCGAACTCCATCCTTTACTTAAGCTGGTTTATCTCTAAAATTTTGACAATTATCTTCGATGAGAAAAATTTCGTAGCACTAAGGATTATATAGCTATTTGTTTGTAAACGTCGCCTGCAAGCAGCACTCCAGTGCTTCCTCAACTGTTAAGTTAGCCTCAATATAAAATATCTGAAATTAACATTAAAAGTATTAAATTAGTATTAAAAGTAGAAGAAGCAGAATTAAGAGAAGAATTAAAAGAATTAAAAGAAATAATAAACAGAGGCCTAGACGCAAATAAGCATTAAAAGTGGTAGGGGCTCACTAATGAAAATACGCGCTCTGATAATTCATGGCTAAATTTTAATGTAAATTAAGAAACATAATATACGATCCCTTAACTATATAATATCGCTACTTAACAACCGACATGTCTGCATGCTTGCGAAAGCTAAAAAGGATATCTTGAAAGATTACTCTGGTGGAAGTAATATATTTGATGGTAAAGAAATTATATTCAACGCTTTTTCATTTGATTTTGGCGCGTTGTTTACCTGAGAGTGTTGACGAGAGCAATGAATAGATGGATGGATGGGTGGACGTGTGGATGGAGTTGAGTATGATGGTATGTTTTGAAGTATATTTAAGTGTTTAAGGCTACTCGGATGACTGAATTATATACACTTGACGGGCGCACATATACGTATCATCACATTAGCCGCTTTAGCATTTTAAGCCTTTGGTAGCTGCTCCTTTATTTAAATATCTCGACATGCGATAAAGGACATTTTCATGAAAGCTCTGATCCACATGAATGTAAGAAAAATACGAAGTACAAATTTAATTTTGTGAGATTTATTTTTATTATATTCATAAGGCGAAAAAGCGTTCATTGTAACAAACAATTAATTTATTAATATAAAAAATAAATCTTTGTCTTCTTCTGGAGCTTTCAACCGCACCAATTTCTTACATGTTTATTCCGTGCATCGGATCGTCTCGTCTCCATCTTTCTATTCCGATACTAGTGTGGACACTTTTCTGTTCCATACACAGCTTCCCGCGTATGGCTTTGCTAAACAGTTGGAGAGGCAGTGTGAACACGAGGCGAAGCGGGCCGACGCGAACCTTAGAAATATGCACACAATTTTATTTGTAGAGTGTACAGAATTCTTTCAAGATCACTTTACGCTTTTTTGCAGATCGTTCACTGGTTAAAAGTGACTGGAAATTTAGCTTGAATTGTCTTCTGTGTTGAGGCTTAAGTTCCAGATTACTGAACTTTTTCTAAATGCATACGAATAGTCTGTGTATAGGTATGTGCTTTTTAATATCTTCTTCGTAACCTAAACATTTTTGCTTGGAAACCATTTAAACTCCAATAATAGATTACTTTTAATTATTACTTTTAATTTATATTATCTCTCTCACTTTCTAACACAAGCGATTAATTTTTTACGGGAAAATACTTTCCAGCTGGTCCCGCTAGAAAATGAGATCTCTGAAAACATCACAGTTTTAGAAAATATATCTCTACTCAAAAGTTTTGGAATCAAAAATCAGCAGAGGCACTTGTGGTATAATTTTAAATATTCTACTTTCTAAGTAAATTAAAGCGGCACCATTTCTTGCTAGATCGGTGACCTTATCGTCATTCGTTAATATCAAAGTCGGTACACATTCTTGAGAGTCTGAGATTACAAGACAGATAACATTTCGTTGTATTATACATAGTATGACAATAATTAATGGGACTGCTTTAGTTCTAAAAGACTGCTAAAAGTTGGGTTTTAAAGATCATAACGGGAGCTAACAGAAAATAAATTCGAATTTATATATTAATCGATATTTATATATTAATTAGTCAGAAAAGCTATTTTCCTCCAAAAGCAATATTATAGCTTCAAGTAATCTTACCAGAATTATTTTAGAAACCTCAGACGAATGTAATCTTTCTGCACCAATTAATACACAATATGTATCCTAATTTTTTCTTGTTGCTATTTCTTCAGATTTCTACTTTATTCAGTGAAATTGCGCAACATAATCTTAAATTGAGCTCAAAGGTTATTGACTAAGGCAGACATAAAAGAAGTATGACTAACATTTGATAATGATGGATGAAAGTATTATTGAGTTACTCTTACATATATTTATCGGATCCTAATACTTCAAAGGCATTCTAAGTTTGTATGTCTGGAGGCCGAATATTCGTTAGTGCTGCATACACGAATTATCGTGAAAGAAACATTGCTGACACCTGAAGCTGTTTGGATCTCTTTATTTACATTCCTCTGAAAACGCATAGAAGAAACTCTTTTTATGAGCGCTTATTTCTACTAAACTAAATAATTTATCAAATTTTTCTCTTTAATAATTTTATCAGTATTTGTTTAGCCTCTTATATCTTGATGTTAAAAAGGAGGTAAAATTTCCTTAATATTCCAAGATTCACTTTTATTTCCTATTTATTTACAACTGAAACCACCCTTCTTTTCTCACAATAATTTTGCTTTTATATAAATATTCCAGTATATTAATAGCTTTCCCTGACCGTCCCCTTCTTCTCTGCCTTCTTTCTTATAATCCCACTTGAATTTAGCAAATGTTCTTGTTTCGCTAAAATCGCTCACTTTTGTAGGGAATATTGTGGAATCATTCTAATGATCTTACATTCGGTTTTTCTCCATAATCTCATTCTTGCCTTCTTGAAATCACTATCGTTTACGTGTGGTTAAAAGTAGTTTAAAGAACACTCTGACTTTCTTAGGGGGCTCTTCTTCTTGTTTCACCATCAATCGTACCTTCTCAGTCACACCTCACACTTTTCGAATTTAACTTTGAAAATCAATATCGGTGTAGATGCGGCTGTATGATATTTTCAATATTCTGATTTATTCCAAAACTATTTCGCAATAGTCACAGAAGGCAACGCTCAATATAAACCAGGTCACGAACGTCGATTTCCATCTCCTCCAAATTCCACAATTCCACATCTGCCGCAAAGCATGCTGCGTCAGAAAGCCGTCCCTAAATCTAAATCTTAATGTGAACCTAATGTAACGCAGAAGCTAGATTCGTTTTTGTAAGACTTTTTTAATATAAAATTATCCATATCCACGATCATTGAAAACGTTCATTGATTTAATTATGATATGAGTATAAGAAGAATTGTTGACGTGTTTGCTTCGGATAGTTCCATTAAATTCTCACCTACAACACGCTGCATCCACAAACTGAAATCTATCAGTTTGAATGGTTTGTTAGAATAGATATTTGAATATTTAATATTTGAAATTGAAGAAGTTTTTTTTTAATTATCAATTTGTTTTCAAATTAAAGAAAATGTGTACACGGAATTTATGAGCTGATTAATCTGAGAATATTTATTTGGGAATTAAATCAATGGAATTAGACTGCTGGAGCCCTTTTCTCATTGGAGAATCTCGAGCGAACTCATCATATTAAATACTTGTGGGCGAGTCAATGAATTCAGGAATTTTAGTTAAAAACAAACAAGGTAAACTAATTATTAACAATTTTGGGGTATAAAACGGTGATGAAAACTTGTTTTTATATTAGTTATTTTTATAATTTTCAACATGTTTGTCTCAATAGTATCCCGTGAATATTTTATTTGATTTTGAATACTAATATTAGTATCCTGTGAAATTATTAATGTTGAAATTTTATTTTTTACTTTACTAGTAATCATTTTGCCACTATTGACTCGATGTTATGCCACTCTTGAAGCCAATTTCAGCAATGCCAGTGAGTACATAAGTGCAAAAACTTTTAGTGACAAAGGTTTGCCAGTGATGGTTTAATCTCCTCTTTAGGTTACCCAAACCATATAAATTACATAAAACCGGATTTGATAAATCCTGCCGGCGATGTTGTAAGGGATCCTAAAAGCCACTGTGCGAATATCATCTTCCTAGGTGATTGAATCGGAAATACTCAAACGTAGGCCGCAAATTAATTCAAAGTTGGATCGATTTCGAGTTTAAGTTGATTGGCCTGATGCACATTTTCAACACACTAGTCCACGGGACGAGTCCCATGAAATGTAAAAGAATATTCTACAAATTGCGACAACCATTTGGCGAAATCAGCTTATTGCCACGCCCATTTTTCTTGAAATAAAACTATTCTGCTCTACCATGTGTGGATTTTTTCAGAACATTAAAAATGAGGTACTAAATCTAAATTAACCGAAAACAGAATGTAATATTACAAGGTGCGTGCACCGCAATTATTGGGATCAATCTGTAAATTTATATGACGGATGCAGAGTAAATAAAGTTCTATGTCTTCGGGTAGACCGAAGTTAGCGTCCTTAATTCTTTATTTCATAAAATTGTTGTAAAGGAATTAATTTAAAATAGAATGAACTTCTAATTTTACTGATTTATGGGAATCAGTAAAATGAATGAGCGCTTCTTACTATCTTATAATTCTATGAAAACCACGAAGTTATTTCAAAAAGAAAGATGAATGGATTAGCGACCAGATGTAGCTCGTAATAAGGGTTGGGTTTGCAATGCCATTAATGTCAATATTTTCATACAGTTTATCTTATCTCTCTAAGTTTCTGTCTCCTTCGTTCTAGCAGACGACCTTAGAGGCGGGGATATGATTTATCAATGCTTTTAGCAAGAATATTCAAGAATTTACCCTCGGTTTGGAGGAATCACGACATGTGAAATCTACATGATACCGCGGTTTTTAAAAACCGATAGTCAAGTTATCAAATAAAAATTATGTAATATTTGATGATTGAGCATTCATATTTAGGAGGACAAAAAAGCGATAAAAGAAATTCATTTAGGTGTTTCTAAGAAACTGAATATATATCGTCGTATAACACTTTTATTTTTTACTGATAATCTATTTATAAAAAGTTTTTCAATATCAGAGATCGATTGAAAAAGTTTCAGAGGCAGAAAATGAGGAATTTTGTAACTCTCGATTTATTTGGGAACGCCCCATAAAAGCGTCATTATTTCCCCCCCCCATAAAAGCAGGACATTTCTCCATCGTATTTATTCGGAATAATTTCCTTCCGATTCAACACATCATTGAAACAAATCACAAAACTTGTCGAGACATGTCTGACACTCGGGGCCCGGAATAACATTCAGGATGTCGGTTGAAACCTTCTGGACGGTATGAATCGTATTGTAAGTGTTCGTCTCTAGTTTGAGTTCAGAAAATAGCCAAAAGTCGCAAGATCAGGCGAGTACGGCAGGGGTCGAGCAATGGAGTGCTTTTTTGACCAAAAGTCGCATACAGTTAAGACTTTGTTCGACGGCGCATTATCATACAACAAAAATCAAGTGGCCACTTCATTGTGCTCTGGTGGAACAAACTGGATTCTGTTTTCCTAGACAGTGCCCAGAATATGATGGATCACACTCTTGGGAATGAAAGTCAACTCCTTAACAAGTCTCACGGATACGCAACGGTCAGGGCGCAAAATTTGGCCAATTTTCCCGATGTTTTCTTCATTCCTTGAAGTTTTCGGCTTCCGCGCGCGTTCATCGTCTTTAGGAAAGACGCGTCTCTAAAATTCATCAGTTGCATCAATAGCTGGCGCTGCAAACCGCTGTCAGTTTCAATCGGTTCAATCGGAAAAGAGATCTATAAAATACGAAACTGTTATGCAGTTTGTGGAAATTTCCAAATGATTTTAATTGCGCCTTATCTCATATGGAAATTCGCCTATAGAAAATTCAAATAACAAAAACAAAAGCAACAATCAAGCAACAAAAACTGATTCCAGGCTAAATGTCAACATTTCACATATGATAATGGTTCACTCCCCTCTTAAATAACACAATATGTGGACCGCCCCTGTGCTCCATTGATGACGACGGAAGGGAGAGGGAAGAAGGTGGAGAAATAGGTGAGGTCTACGGGAAATGAGAATTGCTTACCAAATAAGTATACAAGACTGATGATTTCCCGCAAATTTTGTGTGTGCATCACATGCTCGCGATAAAAGGTTCAAAACCGCATAAATAGAACCACAGGTTCGACAATATTGTATGGACAGACGGACATATCTAAGAAATTGTTTAAACGAAATCACTAAGAATTTCCATGACAGGGGCTAAATATCTTTCCCATGCAAAGAAAAGCTCAATGAATTCATCCGACGGAATTCAACTCAAGTCTCCGCACTGCGTTCCGGCAGATACTGAAGAATATCGACGGCATCAACACCTAAACAAGTTGTCATGTCAAAAGCAAAAAGAAGGAGAATGAGGAGAAGAAGAGCAACAACAACAACGTAAACTACAAGCAACACTTAAACAACACGAGTTACGTGCAAGAGCAAGAAGTTGTGCCCTTCCATTGACATGTTATCGTCAATGCTGCCGATTGCCAAGGTCACAACGAACAAAACAACAAAATTTTGTATTCAGTATTTTGAATAAAACAACGCAAACTGTTTAAGTTTAGACACGCCAGCTCTTGAGTTCACACGTACATGTATGTGCGTGTGTGTGCTCATTCGTGGGTATGTGTGTGTAGGTTTGTGAAATCTTTTAGTTAGTTTTCTTGTGGCAATCTTTGCCGACACCGATTAAATAGCAAATGTTTGTCTTCTTCACCGTTTGGTGTCTGACATGAATCGACAAATCTGTTTATCGAATCTATACTATCGCCATTGCTCCATCAGTTCCATCACCGCCACCATTTTGAAAAACGTTATGAATTTCAGGTCCTTCTCGCATTCTCTCCTCTTTCGCTTATTGTGTTTGAATGTGGCTAAAATCTTGGTTAACCCGAAATTGCAGCATTTACTCTGATGGGTTCGACGTCTGTTACCGGAGGTGTTAGATTGAAATTGAAGCTTTTGATTATTGAATGGCTCGGGAGTGACAGTTTTGTAACAAGAAAAGTGTCAATATTTAATTGTCTATATAATTCATAAGCTTCATATAATGATAATAATACTAATAACAAGAAGAATCCTATGACTTGATGAAATTGTTGAAAATTGAAAACTTCTAGGGATGGATTTCAGAAATTACAGATTTGTAAAATTACGTGTTCCCAAAAACTGAGTTGCGCATTCTAATTCTTGGGCTGACGTTCATCATTCGTCTGACAAACGTACCATTAGAAAAAATTTTATATTTCTGCTTTAGTCTTCTTTTAAATGATTAGTAACTTTCAGAGGCTTTTATTAATTTCGGATTATGTCTAGCCTGAGATTCGCTTCAGCCAAAAAGTCAGATTGGAACTTCATTTACGGTATTAATTTTTTTCAGTTATATCGTTTAATTAAAATAATACGATCTGCGTAGTGAAGGTCATTGAACAAGAACACCGCGGCCAATAATAACCCAGAGTTTTATTGTGAGTGCAAAATGTCATCTTCATATTCTACATTTCTCCATTCAGCTGAGCTTTGGGTTCGACACTAGACTCGGCAGAAGCGGAGGAAATTCTATTGGACATTCTTGTATTTGAAAACTGCTTTTAACGTAGATTTTTATCTATGACATATTCCAGATTCTTACTGTTATGGAAATTATGTAGTGGCTGACTTTGATTACTGGATTATAAAATCCAATACGGGTCGCCGTAAGACCTTAACTTAATTTAGAATATTGTGACGTTGCTAATTTTGTCTGGTATGGAATATTTCTTGTTCTGGAACTCGTTTCAGTTCATGACTTAAAATAGCTCGTCATTATGGGTTACCTCACACTTTACATCGTACTCGAGATGGCTAGTCGCGGACTCATGTCATTTTGAATCTATTGCTTGTCTGGTACATACGGAAATCCGGGTACCGTAGCCCCTAATATTTTCTACTCCGCTACATCTGATGCATGTTTTGTTCTGAGACTTCTTACTAATTTAGAGCCTTGCTCGTAATTTTGCCTTGTCCGTCGATTGTGAAAGCTTATATAGTCTTGGTCTTCGCCTAGTGTGAAGCATTTTTATTCTAGAGTTATTCCATAATCATTTATGGAGCATTTATATAATTCATCGGATGTGTCAGATTAAGAGTGTGTAAGACCAGAAATATTTCTCATTCTTATCTATCACTTCAAGCCAGTGAAGGTCATCGTTAAACCTATAAGGACAACTGATTAATTACTAATTTCTTTGTAAAAATTCGTATATACTCCATACGATTTATATCATGCGATACAAATTTACTGTTTATCTTCGCTCAAATGCTGCAACGTGTCTTGCCCAAAGATGTTCAAAGTTTGATTTATAAGATTATAGTCCAGTTACAGTCGGTGAGCTTTGCTCAGCTGGCTTCTGGTTTAGCAGGGCTCTTGGGTGCGTAGCCTCTATCACGATTTGCATTCAATTTACTTTATCGTTATGGTCGCCTCTCACTCTTCGTCTCATTCGAAGTGTTTCCTTGAGGGTGTGTCTGTTGACAGCTCTTCATTCCTCGATTTTCGTTTCTATGGGTTAAAACGGTAGATTTTGGTTTGTAGTATTTGGCAAATTTTACACTTCGCTTCATTCCTTTAGATGCTGATCTCTTCTTGCACCCTTATTCTTCTTGCATTTTGATACTAGGATTTATGCCCTACTTTATCTGCTTGTCCTTCTTCTATAACTTTTGCCTATACTTTAGCTTCTTCTTTTTCTTCGTTCTCCTTCTTCCGCGTATTCTGATACGCATTTCGAACTCATTTCTTCTTTCTCTAATTTCCTTCCTTCTTACTCCTGTCCTCTTTCATTATGATTTGTGTCTTACTTTAGTGCATGTCATCGGCACGTTGATCTACATAGAGTATGAATGGATATGAAGGTTTCCCTGGCCATGCTAGCTGGGTGCACCGCTTCTTGTGATTATCATTTGGCCAGAGATGCCTCTGGCAAACAATTCTTGACTCTTGAGTTTTAACAAACTGATTGATTTAGAATTCCAATTGAAATTGCATGAATTATGAAGAGTTGTTGTTGTTGTTGCCGTTGTTGAGGTTGTCAGCATACTGTTGCTGCTACGATGTCCTTACCCAGGCCTATAAAGACAGAGAGTTTCCGTGCACTGTTGGCGAGCTTTTGCCAAATTTGCATTCTATCATATGATCCTTTCTCGTATCAGTCTCCCTTCTTATAGACCTCCGCTCCCCCGTCAGGCCATCCGCTCCATGGCTGTGCATTACTCACTTCTGAATGTTTAACATTACGTTTATCCTGGTTCAACTCTTGGTCGTTATTGAATATGTTAGCAAACAACAAGACTTATTGGTACTTAATTGATTTATGACACTTCGGAACGAAACAATTTCAAAATCACAGATTAGCAACAGCAACAACAACAAGAAGAAGAACAGCAGCAATAGCA
Source organism: Physocephala rufipes (assembly GCA_963966595.1). Classification (NCBI taxonomy): domain Eukaryota; kingdom Metazoa; phylum Arthropoda; class Insecta; order Diptera; family Conopidae; genus Physocephala; species Physocephala rufipes. The sequence continues at coordinate 8,549,705 of OZ016504.1, read as the reverse complement.
TAGACTCAAGCAAGACTTTCCTTTAGAATGTCGGTAATAATTCTGCAGCGACTAGGTTTAAATCAACCGAGTTAGGTTTGAGGCGTTGCTCGACTCAAGTGACCATCCGTTGACAAGAAAAGCAAGGAAGAAGGAAAATAAGAGGAAGGAAAGGAAGAAGAATATTTAAGAAGATGGATTTGTTTACGAAGAGACCGACACACCGACTGACCTCTTGTAGCTGTTGTTGTAAACATTGGCACGATTTATGGGAATAACCCGAGTGCTGCTGCTGCAACCGATTTGTATAACGATGTATGCAATTGATTGTTGCAATTTCCAATTTTGAATTATATCGATGAATGCAATTTCAGTTAGCATTGTCGGAGAGGATGTGTACGTGTGTGTTCGTGTATGATTGTGTGCAGTTCTGTACGTGAGCACGGGTATGCGTGTGTGTGTTTATAAATTTATAGTCGTGTGTATTTACTTTGCGTCGATTTCAATTGAAATGATTTATTGAAATATCCTCAAATTTTACCGGATGAAAATTGATCTCTCAACCAGAAAGCAGACCCTCCCTTACCCGCCTGGTTACTTTTGAGCAAGAAATTCGAAACTTTCAGGCGTTAAAGAACTCCAACATAGACGTGATTTAACAAAGAAACAAGTTGACAAACAGATGGACAGAAACGGCAGGCAGACAGATGGAAACAGATATTCAGACCAATTGAGCAACGACAAAACCAATGGATCATTAGATGGAAACCTTTCCAAACGGCATTCAGGGATTATATTTTAGTATCATTATTATTGCAGTCGCGCGTGTCAGTGCGTGCGTGTGTGCCTTCGCATACTGGCAATACAAATGGCTTAATTGATTGCCATAAATTGATTGATTAATGTTTTAGTCGATGGAACTATTATAAATGAACGAGCGGAAGAATAAGAAGGAGCAGCAGCAGCAATGCAACTGTTGTATCACAAGAAGTATCACAGGAAGATGATAATATTGCACGAATGAGCAAAAGAAGAAGAAAAGTAATAAAAGGAAATTTAATTTAAAGTTTTATATTTTTAAGACAACAGGCTCTGTATTATATATTTAAACCACCTACGAGTGACTTCCACAAACGTATTGATGTTATTTTTTTCATAGTTTACGTACTCTCAACAAATCCCCATAATTTCTCATCCCTTACGCGATTTTTCGAAGAACTTTACGGTTATATTTCCATTGCATGCGATGAGATTTTTTTGTGAGCGTCAAAAAATTGCGGTAATTTCGCAATATTTAAAAATATATGTTTCTGAAAAATTATAATAGTATTTTTGAAACAATTTTTGCAGTTATTATATATCGGGATTGTTCTCTCGATTGATTTCTGATTACTTCAAGCATCGGAGCTATTTTGGATTATTTTTGGTTTCTCATTATTGTTTCCCAAATATATGTTTTTAGAAAGACTTCAACATTCTCGGAGTTTTGAATTCTTTCGCATAATTTCAGGACGTATTCCTGCTTTTTTTAATGGTTTATAGGAGTCTAGTTTTTGGACTAGTTTTATACTTTCATATATTTTCTTTTAAATAAACCTTCTTTGATTATTTTTGTCTTCTTTCCTCGGATTTGATGCCCTCTCAACAAAAGGGGCTTTTAGTCGCAGCTAATTATTGAAGAGATTCAATCTGACTTTTAAAAAATGAATTCCCGATATAACTTTACACATCAATGACTTGTAAAGTTGACTTGTCGAAGAGAAATAATCATTAGGATTACGTCCTTTATTTCTCATCACCCTGGCTTGCGCCGTAAAGTCTTCAACGTCTACGCCAGCTCATCAGAAAGCTGAAATTATAAAGCAGACCCACCTATTTTTTCTGAGGCAGAAGGTTGTTCGGCTTGTCACAGTCACTACCATTCCTTTTAACAATGTTGCTTATTACATTAATTTTGTTTATCCTGTTGATTCTGCACTTCGTTTGGTGGCATGAACGAATACATCTTGGCTCCAGACTGCTGGCTGTGTATTTCAGTACCACCCTAAAAGTATACATTACTCACCCTAAAAATATGCAAATTTTTTTATTCCCTTCATTATTTTTTCGCGATTAAACTTATTTCGCGATTTCTTTATTTTCTTTACTGTTTCGTCTATCGACGAAGTTGGTAACGTTGCGGTTATTGTTGTTGTTGTCACTCTTGTCACTGTCTTTATTGTTGTTGTCATTCTCTCTGGGGTTGTGATTTTTTTCGAAAAGAAAAAAAATTTAACAAATGCTAGGATATCAATTTCTATTTTGCATTCGTCCTGGTGGTTCGTTCGTCACCGCAAGCGCCAGTGCCATCGGTAATGCCATCGCCATCGTTCATCGTTATTGCCATTTTTCAATTTCGCCTTGGAATTTTAATAAGCCATTAACCACAGCGTTTGGCATTTGGCGGTTCAATATATCATCATCGTGAACGCGAACGTGTTTGCTATCGATATCCTTCGGTTCGGCTCGGTTCAAGTTGTTATTGTCCTGATAACTACGCCTGTCAAGTGGGATTTCCTGCGATTTTTCTTGTTTCGCGTTAGCAATCTCAATCAATTTTACCCCAATTCCTAACCTAAAGCTTAGCCTCAATTTCATTTTACCAAAGGTACTTCCCATCACCATCATTATCATCTCATTCCCTACCCCTTGCGTCAATCTCTTGCTCTAATAATTTTTTTCTGCCACACAGTCGGTTCTTCCGCTTCATCTCGTCGTCTTGGGGGAAAAGAGCAATCCGCAAATCCCTTGCCGCATCACGCTTAACCTCGCGATCATTTTGCGTTTTTGTTCGATGCGGTTTTAATTCTTCTGAAGAATTCGCTAAATTTTCGCCTATGGCAATGGCATCATATTCAACATGCGGCCAATTCTTTGCGGTTGTTAGCAATATGTTGCTAATGAGCGCCAAAATTACAAAAGAGAAGCCGAAGGCATACGTCACTATGACGACATCACGCAGTACCTTATGCCTTCCACGTCGCACGTTGCACAGACGTATCACTTTCGGTGAGTCTACGGTCTGGTAATTCCTTCGAAGTATTTTGTCAGAAGATGATATTTTTCTTATCGATAAATTATTGTCTTCGTAAATATTCGTCAAAATCTACGGTTCAACGATGTGAGGATAATTTAAGTGCTCTCTACGCCCGAAGGCTGAAAACCCACAAAAACATTCAGCAACAGATACATCAGGATTAACACAAAAGGAGGAGAGAGAATTCATACAGATGTGGCTTTGGGGAGTTTTCGTGGAAATAATTGATCTTAATAATTAAGTAAAACCAGAAGATTTTTCTAAAATGACCAAACATTTTTCGAACAAAAAATTTGAAAGAAAAACGTTAAAATATTCGAATTTCAGAAGATTAATAATTTTAGGAAACTGGGAAGTCCTTTATGATAAAATGTCCTGGGTCCTCGACGTTCGTACCACACATTGACAAGATGGGGGAACCTTTAATTTTATTGCTCTTCCCTCTGTCTAAAGCGCCGCCACCCTGGCAAAGAGGCACCGGTCATCTCATGTAATGTCACGCATTTTATTCGTTCTGGCTGCTGATGATGTACTTTTCTTGTCTTCTCTGTTAAAGAAATTTCTCCGGGGCCTGAGAAAACATAATCAAGAACTCATTAACGAAGCGGATGTTATCACGCCCGCTCTTCGGGATTCGTTTCCACTGGTTAAGTGGCCGCAGTTATTCATTAACTGAACTCAGGAAACACGAAGAAATTAAAAACTGCCAGGGCCAGGATAAATAGGCACAAAGTGCAAAATGTGCACCAACCAAAAAAGGACACAGACCACACACTCACAATTACACGCACAAAAAAATCCAACCCAATAAAATGAACTTAAAGAAAACAAAAAAGCCCCAAAAAAGGCAAAACCGAAAAAAAGAAATCAACTAAGTTCCTCTGAGTGCCACACTATTAAAACAAAAGTCGTACGTCCTTAAGCGAAACGCGCAAGCGATGGTGCTTGCAATTTTAGTGGTAGTGACAGCAGGGACAGCAGAGCAGGAAGGGGCTGGCGGGTGTGACAAATCACAGTGAGTCACTAGTAAATCACAAACGCTGGCGTCGCTGGCGTCGGCGTGTTAACTCGTTGGAAGGCCAGAAACTAGAGAAAGAAGTAAAAATTAATGTGAAAACATACAACTATTTTTTCTCGCAATTACTGTTTCCGCATTGAAGTTCGACGCTGCTCGGTAACTGTCGCTCTGCTAAGATATGCGGGCGAGCGCGCAGCATCCTGCCGGTGTCATTTAACGCATAACAATCACTGAAACGTTAGCCCACTCTTGCAAGGAGCTACCGCAGGCTAACGCAGCCCAAATGCAAAAAAGTGTGACCAACTAGAAGTCGAACTACAAATTGCGCAGATCTGGCAACGCTAGCAGTTGTCATATGGCGGCATCAGAAGAAGAATTCTTTTGTCCATATCAAGGCACAGAAGGATCACAAGCAGAATAAAAATTCATAATTACGTTGACTCCGGTAATTAAAAATTATTGTAATACAGTAGAGTAAAAGAGAGAGGGGGTGAAGGAGGGAGAGGGTTAGATATTAAAAAGCACGAAGACGCCGAGGACTGGAGAAAAGTTTGAGGGCGAGATGCAGTTGGTTGATATGGCTGGGCATAGGCGATGAGGTCGGCACCTTCTCAATTGAAACGGGTGCACAAAGCAGTGGGAGAATTTGTGGTAGCCGACTGATCGCTTCTTCATTGCAGTCACAGACTCCAAGCGTTACGTGAAAAATACGTCTCTCAGCGGGTGGAAACGGCTATAAAAACTGGAAGAAATAAAACAAAATTAAAAAGAAGGACATGCTGGTAAACTCAGCTTAAGCATCATAAATAGTGCGAAGGAACAAATGCTGCAAATTATAATAAGTGTCTCTAAAAGGATATGCAAGGAAACCACGAATTTGACGGCAACGACAACGATTACGATAAGTTTTTGGTAATTACAAGAATACATTGCGGAGGGTTGACACAATAAAAATCACTGCATGTGTACATACAAACACAAAATCATAACGAATGCAATATTAGAAAGGGCTACCTGATAGGAAGAAGAAATAAGAGCTCAATCTTTGTTGTTGAACCTACTTCTATAATTCCTGCGTTGTGGAATACATTGCTTGTGTTCATAGAAATTGAACCGCAGTGGCCCATCCCGACAATTAACAATATTTCAGCATTCTTTCGAAAACTTTAAAATTTTCCGTCGATATAGAGATCTGAAGCGGAACACCATCAATCATTCACAAACCTCAGATAAAATGTTATATAGTAGTGAAAAATCGATTCATCGAAATATTTGATATAAAAAGAAGGAGGCGAAAACCAGTTTAATCACGATCTGTATGCATTTGAGAGTAATGACTCGTTCGTGATCTTTAAACGAATTTCCTTAATGGGAATTATTGCGATCTTCTCTATTGATCTTCTCTGGATCAACAAAGATTAATTTTTCCTTTTCGGCTGGATATTTCACTAATGAACTTTCACCAATGAACTTTCACTAATCTACTTTCTTATGAACTTGTAGACTTTTACGATCAGACATGAATCTGACATGGATCAAGTGTTCAAGTTTATATCGCGATCTCTCTAAAAAAGAAGGCGTTGGTGAAATTTTTCGGTTTATTCTTTCTCTCTCTCTCCCTGTTTTTCGCTCTTCACATACACCCACACATATACACACGTACAAACACACAAACCCCACAATTCCTTGATATGATCTTTAATTCCTTCTCGTTGTTTTCTCTTTCGAACCAAATATTCTTATTCAAGATTTTTGGAAATCCAAAAGCTTTTTATTTTTTTTGCTCTGATATGATTGTCCTTTGAAAGGTTTGCGATTTTAAATGTTCATTTAAAAAAATGATCATACTTTTATTTTCTTTCCCTTTGATACCATTCAGTCTTTGTTCGCTTTTAGTCTTTGTTTTTTCCGTTTATTCCTTTTCGTGTATATTTCGAAACCTCGTGTACGAAAACGTGGCTCGAAGCTCTTGTTCTACCGTTGTTCGACAACGGACACAATGAAGAAATAAAAGGACACACAAATCAACTGCAGCACTTGACAATAATTGTTTGCATTTGTGTCGCATTTCAATGAAACGCGGCGAAGGAGTTTTAAGCAGAAGAATTAGGTAAGGCGGTGGGTGAAGAAGGGGGGGGGGAAAGAAGAAAGGTGGTGAGAAAGGTGAAGTCTGTTGGAGTTCAAGAAAGTGCGAGATTATCCAGACCAAATTCATTCTTTGAAGCGTTTGGTAAGAAAATACTTTCAGCTTCAAGAAGGATTTGATGATCTGTCCTTTTATGGCGTAACGGGTGAGAGGGGCGGCGTCCCAGTTGATTGAGGGTATGAAGTTAGTCACAATCGTCATGATGTATCCGATTCCCATCACTAGCAGTAGATCCTTGAGGCTCTTGTTATCACAGAATCGAGCGAAGGAATTCTTAATTTCAAATCAAACCATCGTCTCGGTAGTAGAGAAGTAGATGCGGTGCTTGAATAAAATGGCAGCTAGTGTTTGCGTGACTAGAAAGAACAACAATTACAACAACAACAATCTATAGATTCCTGCAGTAAATCATCTGGTCATGGAGTCAAAAGTGCTTTTCTCGGATTAAGCGCTAAATATTTGTGAAGGAACGATAGCTGGTCGCTTGGTTGGTTGTTCGATTAAATGACTGCAGACGAGAAACGAGGCAAAATAAAAAAGAAGGAACGAATACGAAAGGGAAAGGTTAGAAGAAAAGGGGGTGGGAGAAGAATGGATACTGTGGGTCTTCCAGACACCCTGAAAGAAGTTCATGAATGGCTTAAGAAATTTTTGCTTTTGTCTTGCCTCATTGTCTGCGTTGTTGCTGTTGTTCGAAGTTTTATTGGTAAGTTTACTATTGTTGTTGTTGTTACCGCTTCAAAGAAAAAGCTTCTGTGTAACAAATTAATTGATTGAAGGACATTACAAGATGTTCAAATAAGGATAACACTAAATGACAGCGTCAATTGAAAGAAAAATTGCTCAACTGAAAGACAATCGGAAGATAGTCGCAAAGAAAATTGTATACTTTGTTGGACGAAAAATTGGCAAAGAAAAAGAAAGGGTAAAAATTTAGAGAAGTATGGATAAAAGTAAAAATATGAGCTCTTAGGATGAAGAAACAATAGCAAATATTCCTAAAAAATATTCGGCTACAAATTGTCTTTTCTTCAATTCAAAATTCCACAATCTGATTTATCCTGCCGTTTATAAATTTTGTACCTCAAATCCTTACCATTTATTGTAATTTACCAGCTTTATTTACTGTAAGCTTTAGCTTGAATTCGTCGCATAATAATTTCTCCTTAATAAATGAAGGAGGTCAAAAAGTTCTAAATTTATAAATGAAATCATTTCAAGACCATTTTTAGCAGCGTAAATTACGAATCAGGAAAATCAAGCGATTTAATTGTCGAATAAAATATTAAAAAAATTTTAAAAAATAAGAAATATTTTAAAAATTAATTGAGTACATGAAATTCGTCCTTGATGAAAGTTTTAAAAAGGTGAAAATAGGCCAGCATTTTTTCGAATAATTATAAGTATTAAAAAATTTGATTTATTAGGAATAAGGTTACAAACTCTGATGCAATACAGTGCCCAATAAGGCAATCCCACGCGAAGAGGACTCAAATGAGTTGGAAAAGATTCTTGTTTTGATCATTTCTTCTTCTTTATGTGACGTTTATGAGGTCCAGTTTTATTTTATTTAAATAATTTTTTATATTATATAAATGTGTTCTTGATTTTCCTAAACTAAAATTCTTAAATGCCTCTGTACTATTTTTCTTACCTTTTTGCTTCATTAATTTCTTCCTTAAAGGTCCAAACATATAAATTGATTATCATATTGAGGTCTAGAATGTTAATATCCTCCAGAATTAAGCCAATTTTTTGTCATTAATCGTGATGCTATTTATTTAGCTTGTAATTACATTCATCCATTCTCTGCTTCTTTTTTCATTCCTGTATTTATTTATTTATTTACTCACGGATTTTATTCTCTGGACACGTCATCAAACGCCATCGCCATCTAAGACAATTCGGATAGAGCCAATATATTTGGGAAAAAACATTAGACAAATACGTATTCGCAAGGCAGTAGAAGGAAGAAAAGCAACAAGGGCCCAACAAGCGGCGGGTCAACGCAACAAAAACAACAGCCATATGGTGTTTATGGAATAGTCATCAGCAGGGAGGATTGAAGAAACGGTGTTAAAAACAAACAGCTTCTTAACCACAAAAATTGTATAAAAGAACAACATCAGTAACAACAACAACAGAACTAATTTGAGAAGCCAAAATTCCAACAACAAAAGTCTTAAATGCAAGGAATATCCTGTTAGACAAAGGAGAAGAAGCCAAAGACATTGCGATGGTTTACAGTGGTATTAGTTGTCTTAAGATAAATTGAAAATTTTTTGGAAGGATTTGGTAATGATTTTATATAATTTGCTTTATACATTGATAACAAATATCTTAATAACTCCCGAATACAATACATGGCAAAACATATTATTTTTTTTCTAATCGAAAAGATAAAAGCAAAAAAGAAAAACTTTATTTTGAAGATGTTTCTCGATTAAATCACACTTGAAGTCTATTTAAAATTAGAAATTGAGCCTCACCTCAAATTACTAACGGTCACATATCAAATTAAACTAAAATAAAATAAAGACTTTTATATCCTCAAAGAAATATTTAGGAAAAGAGAAACAATATTGTTTCGAAGGATGTGTCTTATGAAATTATTAGCCTTTTAAACCCAGACAACCAACTTTTTATAATAAATAAAATAGATAATTTCCAAACTATTAATTTGAAGTAATTGAAGTAACTTTCTAAATTATTACGTATTTCAAAAAACAGAAAGTTTTTAAAAAAAACTAGACAAATCAATGATGCGATCGAAAATAATTGACAGTCGTATTTTCAGTATTCGATCGATGAGATTCTATTCTTCTCCTCCTCCTCGATTCTTTTTAATTGAATTGTTGAATAGCAAAAATGTTTGACAGAGAATGAAAAAAAAATTGAGAGGGATTTTCGTGGGAAACTTACTGAACACACAGGTGACAAAAATTAAAAATAGACAAACATCAAATTTGACCGCAAGACGTTCATTCGAAAGTTAAAAATTGCGTCTATTAAAGCATTCAGTGTCACTGTGCGTTTGTGGTCCAAGGAAAGAGAAAAAATTATCTCTCAATGGCTAACAATCAATTTTGTTGTAATAAACAAACAAACGCAAAAGCAGGCAATTAAACAACAACAACAGTAATAAAATTTACTAGTCGTAGTAAACAATACTCTGCTATCGCCACCACCAGAGGGCGATGCCACTAACGAACGTTGAAAATTACTTTGACACAAGTTAATTAATCTTTGAAGCGTTCGCGCGTGTTGGAAAATAATACGATGCTAACAACAACAATAACAAAAACAACAGTAACTCAAAGGAACAACGAATGATGGTATGTACTGGACTTGGCCTAAATCGATGCCGAATGTGCCGAAGGAACGGAGGGAAGGACAGAAAACCAATTCAGGCGTTCACTAGAGATTGATGGATGAATGAATGGATGGCTGGATAAATAGATGGATAAAGACAATGTCTAAATAATGTTGGGTCAATGAGATCTAGCTTTTCGGTATATTAACAAAAATTTGGCTTATAACTTAAGATTATTTACAGTCTCTTAGGAATGACCAAAATGTCAATGTGGTAAACGAGAGGTTACCATGATTGAATGAAAAATGAATACCTAAATGGAAGAGAAGAAGAAGAGGGAAGAATAAGAATAGTTTTACAGTGACCACGAAACTGTTGACTTGCTCATTCTCCCAATATTTCCCGATATCTATTTTTTAGGTTTATATTTCTCGGTATAAGACCAAAGACATCGCTGACTAATGGCCCATAGATAACATCTGCTACCTATCTCGGCTGACAAGAAACAGAGTCTCTGAAATGATTAGCAATAGTGAGAAAGGAAGAAAAGGAAGTAAAATGCAAGTAATGTAAAACGAAGAATTTACTATAGGTCTAATTGTTGAAACTATTTAGGCCAGCTTTTCATACAAAATAGATATAAATCAGAGACGTTCTAATCGAGATAGTCCTGCGTAGTTCAAATCTACATTATCGCTTTAAGGTTAATGGAGAAACGCTGGTTCTCAACAAATGTAATCCTATTAAAACTCTGAAATAGTACGCGCTAAATTTTGAAAAAGCTTTTCAACAGAGACATAACATTTCTCACAATAGCAGAGTGTAATCGCCTCCTCTGTACAGATTAAAACTAAAAGGCTAAAGTTCATTCGACCATGTGGTGATATTAAGCCAAAATATTTATCTTTTATTTATTACCACACAAAGTTAAGGTAAGTACGTTGTGATCCCACACGAACTATTTCCGCCGCAACTTTGGATAGTTTTCAAAGGTTGACCACATGTAAGAAAAGAAGAAGAAATTACTAATGAAATTAGAACAAAGCAAAAATAAACAAATTATGCCCAACAAAATGAAGTTTTTACAATTCTTTACTTCTAATTATATAATGCGGAATTTTATCTTCTAAATAGTTTTTTATGGCAAAGGTTTTAATGAAAGCACTTCCTTTTAGAATTTAACTTTAGTCGGAACCGAAAATGCCGTACTGATTTATTATAAAATTAACTGAAATATTGAAAAATTCCAAAATCTCGAAGAATGATATACATATTTAATATTTAGAGAGGTTCCCTGTAATAAGACGCGGGCATATAAAGAGGTTTCTTAATGAAATAAAATTCGTTGTCTTGTTTTTGCCTTGTCAGAAATAATCCTGAATTCTTTGTTTCAAAATCGCATTAACATAAAATAATTAAATTTCCTGTATTCGAGGAAGGTTGGGCCTGGTCGGGCTATGTGGGGTCATTTTAGTCTTATTAGAAATTCCTTAAACATATTGCATTATAATATATACGCGAATGTTGGCAGAGGTACCAAAGTGATGTAATACGAGCCTCGCAACATTAAGGAGGCCCGAATGGGAACTGTCGAGTACTTTGGAAAACATCAAACTGCAATGGGGTACGATGATGTTTGAGTCACGATGAATGAGGATTCATAATAAAATGCACAACACGATCTCATCAAGATAACCGCAACGATGCACACATAAAATGTTAAATAAACGCTTGGAGCGGGAGGGAAGGTGAGAAGAGCATATCAAAGATAAAAATATGAAATGTTAGGGGTTAGGGTAGAGGATAGGGAGTGTCAAAAAAATAGGATTACCTTTTATTACATTTCGTTTATAATTTCTTTACTTTTAATATTTAAATTTAATAAAAATAAATATCACCGGATCTGAAACGGATGCGTTTTCCACTGAAAAGATATAAGAGCACCAACAATAAAAACAGGTTTCCTATTTTTTCAAAATATTTATCGTGGTCACACGAACGAAATCAGCTTCATGGAAACCAAAAGAACTGTCGCTTATGACTTCAACCTGTAACGTTGAATAGGCTATGAACGACACATGTACGACGCTTAACCGTGACATGTGTGTTAATCATCAAATTGTGAGTGAATTGTCATCACTGCTTCGTAAAGGAATTCTCCTAAAGAGATAGTTTGGAAAGGGGTGATAGAACGCTCTTACATGGCCATCAACACCCATCAAAATACGTTTCATTTTCAGAGGCAAGAATGGGAGCTCGTCAGTTTTCACATGCTCGCTCACCTTCCGAGTGGTCTTCTTTAGCCTTTTTATGGTTTTTGAAGCATCCATGCGTGCAATCTTCATACCCATTTCTTGTTATCCTCTACCGCTTCACCTGTCCTTTGCCTTTACCAGTTTCATCTCTACTCTCACCATTCTTTTGAAAATGTTTTAGCTTTACATCGTGTGTCATCGTGTTTCTGAAGAGCATTTGTTAAATATTATTTTTATATTAGCAGCTACTTAAAGCTCTTACTCTTGTTCTTGTTTCGCTTTTTTAATATCGTATTTTTTCGCATGTTTTTGATATCTATTCATCTTATTATTTTTGTTTTTGCTCGCAGTAGTGTTTAATTTTAATGAAATTAGTATTCAACGGGTGTAAACCTAGGAACATGTTAAACAAATGAGTATGTGCGTATGCTTGGGGTGTGTGTATGTATGTGTGTGTAGGCGTGATTGAAGTGTGTAATTGACCCCCGTTCCTCACAAAACAATTTGAACTCTTCTCATTATGGAAAGAAGAAACTGAAGGGCTTAAAAGAGAGTGTAAAAGCGATTTGGAGAGTATGTCGTAAAGCTACTCAATGGCGTTAGTGTTAATCCGTTAGCAAAATATTTGAGGAAAACTGGTATTCTTTTGATCATAATTTGTTGTTCTTTTTGTGTCCGATATGTGTTTCTTTCTTTTGTTTCGTAAATATTTTTGTTCCTACAAAAAAGATAAAATCACTGGGATGAGCCAGAGTGTGAGACAGTGGAACAAATTGCAAAAATTTCGTTTAAACCATTTGAAATGCTGTCAGATTTTTAGATTACTTTATTACAAAAATAATTTGTATTAAATTATAATATTCTAAAATAAAAATTCTATTCTGAAATGAATATACTTTATAACGAATGTGGGTTAGATTTTAAGCCAACAAAATTATGGATCTCTCCCTCCTTTTTTTGCCACCTTTTTCTACAGCGATGAAATCATATCAATTAAAAATTATTAACCACTAAGCGATTCATGCAAAGAAAGTATGACACTCTTAATTTCCAGTTGTAATCTGTCAATTTTGAACTCATGAGTCATTTGATAAATAAAAGCCTGAGGACGTCATTATAGAGCTCTCTAAATCACCGAGTGAATGATGTGAAAATCCTTTAGAAAGTTGATGAAAATGTCGCTAGACTCCTATATATACTATACTCATAGTTCTTTGGAACAAATTTTGCCACTATTTTTCTTCTGTTCGGATAAATAAAAGAGCAAAACTATCACACTGAGTGCTCGTGAATTCAAAGCAAATACAAAACAAATACAAAAAAAAAACAATCATCTCCAATAATAAATAAAAAGCTTTCAAGTTTTACATATACAAACATTCTTGTTAAACGTGGATTGAGCCAAGAAGGGCTATCGTTAATCAAGAAATAATTGTGGAGTAACTGGTTGTTCGGGGTGGTTGATTGTAGGGATGGGGGAGGTGCTAGATGAAAGGGAAAATATGCAAAATATGGAAGACAACACTGGACGAATAGACGCTATTTATATACAATCAACTAGTTCGACCTCATTTAGTCTGTGGCCATTCCATCTTAAGAAACGAAGAAAAATGACGAAGTGTGGATAGGCTTATGCTATTGGAATTGCAGTTATTGCAGCTGGAAGATATAGTGGCACAAAAACAGAACTTTATATGACGCTGACTGATTTTTGTTGACTCCAAAATGGCAGTACGAATATGATTACTAAAGTAGTGAATACATTAAACAAAAGCTGTCAAAGGCAGTTAAGACGATATTGAACGGAAATATCGATAATTTTTCAGTCATTTTTCCACAAGATCAGTCGCATATATATTAAAAAACTCTCAAAAATATTTAACAACATAGGAGCGATCCATAAATTCCTTAAGGCCATCCCAAGGTAGATACTTTACAGATAATGAATTAACAAATGAACCGAATGAATTAACCGCTGATGAAGAATTAACAAATTGTTTTTGAAAAGCCTTTAGAACATTCGCGAAACGAGGAACCTTTAATATCTTCTTTTAAAAGAAATTAAAGTGATTCAAACTTGTAAATTTTTTTCTATTTTTTTCTTATCCTCCTTCTCACTCCTATCCGTTTTGTCTGTTTCTCCATTTTATCTCTCTTCTACACTTTCATAATGTTCTACCACTTTTAAAAAAATTCGAAGGTTTTTTCGCAAATTTCGCATTAAAAGGAGTCCCTTTCCTTTTGTTTAAAAATAAAGGCTCGAGGAAATTCTTTTTAATCTACGTCTTCCTTTTTTGTTTCCTTCTGCTCTCCTTCTTCTTCTTAGCTTTCTTATTTAGCGCGAATATCTTTAGACATGTTTATGTTTGTTTTTTTTCAAGAACAGAATGCACGTGTTTGCAAAGGATTTAAAAAATTCTTTTTAAAAAATTCTCTCCTTTATTCTGTTAAATTACAAACCGCTATTTTTTGTGGTTGCTTTTAATATTTGCTTTTTGTCTTTTTTATCTTTCTTATAAATTCTTTCGGCCAATTTTTTATGACTCGAATACTTCCTTAAATATTTTTGTGCAACCAAAAATAATGCACAATTACGAATGACAAAAGGACGAATCAAAGCTGATGAAAAAAGAATTGAAAAATGCAGATTTTTCTTCACAAAAATATTTAACCAAAAACGACAACAACAACAGCAATAAGCAAAATATTAAACAAAACGCTAACAAGGATGGCTAAAACTGTCGCTGTTTGGCACATGTGGTGCTCCTACGTGGTTTTTTCCTTCAGCTATGAAACGCATAAAAGGCCACGGGACAGGAATCTGCGGCTATGAGACATGTTTATTTGAAGTATGAATAAGAAGATCACAAAGGGAAAGAAGAATAAGAAGAGAAACAAAAACCAGAAGCTCTAGAACGAAAGGAAGAATCCTTTGGATAATGAAAAGAAAAATGCTGAAAAAAGACCAACCTGGTTGTTTTCTTTTTGGAAGCCTGGCCTTAATGCGATAAAGCAAGTGCACAGATGTCGCTTTAACTTGGTGTCACTTAATATTATGATTACTGTCAGTGTTGTTGTTGTCGCTATTGCTGCATTATAGCTCATCTAGATGTTCTGGCGCGTATAGGAGTTACCATACTTTTGTTCTCGGTGCCGCGTTTCCTTCATCTTCTTCTTCTTCCTTATTTATCCTGAATTTATAAATACCCAATTAGTGGTCATTGTTGTTGTCACTGTAACTCTGAAACTGTTGTTACGCGTGAGTTAGTCTTTAAGATTAGCTAACGGGAAGGGAACATTTCCAGCCATGTATATTTCACCAAGCGTTATTTAGTCTTCGGGATTAACATTTAATTCATAAACTCTTCATTTTATGTATTTAAAAAAGCGTAAAAATTCGCTCTTTTAATATTTCGTAAATTAATTCAGTCTTTTTTAATTTCTTGCTATCTTTTCACTAACGATCTAAGAAAAGACAAATGTGAGTTTAAGAGACCGGAAATATTTTCAATTCTGTTGAACAACCTTCTACATTTTTAGAAACTCATACAATAAATAGAAAGTAAGCTTTTCCGTATGTCCTGCAATTAATTGGAAAAGCAACCAAGTCAAATCCTTATGAGTTTCTACAATAACATCGTTTCAAAGAACCAAAATAAAAAAGAACTGGAGGAGTTATTATATTTCATAGCCCTCTGGTTTGATGAGCGGACAAGGTTCACGCCTCACTTTCAGATTTTCAAGGAAGTTGTCTTTATATAGAAATCCGTAGTAGAAATATCTTTTGGTTTGGCGATTTCCGTATAGACCAACATAAACAAGATGGTTTTCGTAAAAGTAGGAGATTTTATCTGAGGGAAGTGCTAATGGCGCAACTTTTAAGGAGCGACTGCACTGGTTTAAATTTCGTAGTGGTCAAGGCTTTGAGCGAAATCCCCTAACGTTACGGAGCTTATGTTGTTTGTGGACCTTATTTTGAGTAAGTTGATGCAGAAACGATGCAAGAAGGGAATAGAAGTATTGAATTAATGTGAGAAGGGGGCTAAGGGCATTATTTTAAATGTAATGGTGTATTTTTAATTCGAAATTATTGTCTCTTCAATTCTGTAATGACTTTGAGTATGTTCCCAATATTGATGAACGAATCAATATTGGGAATGTGGGAATAACAATAAATAAACAATATAATAAAAGCGCCCACTCTCGGAGAATTCTGGTTGCTTTCTTGTTGTGGCTCTTTTGCTCCATTGCTCCAAACTCCTTATAATAGACAAAAAAACGTGTCTATTCTCCAATTCATAACTTTTTGATCTCATAAATCAACCAATGACCCATTTTTGGTCTTGCCATTGTAGTTTTATACGAAATTTGTACATGTCATTATGCGAGGTTCTACATGAAGTTCTAATATAATTTGTCCATGTGTGCCACACACTTATGTCTATATGTGCGTTTATTTATATGTTGGAACGTTCACGATGGAACAAGGCTTGAGTTAGTCTTGAAAAATATGGCTAGGCTGGAGACGCCACATTTGGTGGAGCGCAGTCGCCTCTAAACAATTTTTTGAATAATATTTATTTAATCTAAAATTGAATCTTTTTTATAGATGTTGTGTGTGTTGCATAATTATTTCTCTTGTTGTCAATTTTGATCATATTCTTCCGCGAGGAGGGGGAACGGGGTGTACCCTCTTTTTATTGTGGATTGGAATAGTTATCTGTTTTCTTTTCTTCTCGTCCTTATAAGTCTTCTTACTTATCTTCTTACTGACCTCTGTGAATGCGTTAAAACCTTTGAGACTCTTTTGGTAATCGTAGATTAAGTCCGGAAAGGCTATCGTTAATTGTGGATTAACTGTGGAGGAACTGGAAGTAAATTGATGCAGAAAAAGCAGAAGGAGTTAGACGAAAGGGAAGGGGAAGAAATTGGAGATGTAGGGAGGCAACAACCGACAAACCAATTGCATGCAACCATTTAGTTCGATTCACTTCGTTTAAATTAATTTAGTCTAACGGGCATTCCATGCTAGAAAAGCGAAAAAGCGAAAATAAGGGGAGTGCAAATAGGCTGACGATTAAGATGGAAAATGCAGTTGTTGCCGCTTTAAGATTAAGTGAGACTAAACAAAGGCTTAGCAGACAAATCGAGCTATTTCATTTTATATTATTTAATTTTTTCATTTATATCCCGCCCAAATCAGAAGCTCCGGCTAAACTCTTGGCACATGTCTTCCAGGCCTGAACTTATGTCCTAGGGATCTTATCTGAAATCCAATGAGTGTATTTTTTAGATTCAGCTTCGAGTGATTGTTTCGAGTTCCACGGGTGGCTGTACTCACGGTTATCATTCTCGGTTCTCGCTGTCACCTGAACTTTTTTAGCAGAGAAAATAGCACTCGCATCGCGTCTTTAAATTGTAGCACAAGACAGAGACTGTGCTCTTTGCGAGGCTTTAGTTCGGAATATTTTATGAGCTTCAGTTTCGAGGTAAAAAAGCCGGATAATTACTTTTATACAAATCTCGTCTCATCTGAGTTGAAAACTTCATGTTATTCCCGTATATTGTTACGACCCCTAAGATTTCAACTCGTTATAGAATATCGTGTGAAATAATTAGGTGTCTGTAGTCGAAATGAAAAGATTCTAAGATTCTAAGGAGGTCGTATGGGGAATATTTTGCATTTCCTGTCCATGTCTCTAGAGAGGTGTATTATGTCTTATTAGACGGGGTCTAATAGAGGCAATACTTTAGTCGTAATAGGTATCGATTCAATTTAAAGGTATTTAAAATTCTCAAAAGTTTAGAAAAAACGAAAAAGTTGTAAGGAGGAAAAAGGGAAAGCAGAGAGAGAGAGAGAAGGTAGAAAAATATTAGAAAGGGGAGAAAAGGAGGAAGTGTTAAGGACAAAATAGAGGTGTAAAATAAGAAAGCAAAGAAAGAAGAAGTGAATTATGGGAGGGAGAAACTAGGAAAGGATAGCTATTTATCAATTATCTGAAATGAAAGAAAACAAAGAAAGGCACTCTGGGTGGTGGAGTATAGGAAATCGTAATTGTAAAGTTTAATTGGAAACCGTAATGCCTCACCAGACAATCGAGGATCGATGCCGCGTCAGTCCTTTAAGGAAATTTCAAATAACTCCACTCCAAAATATTCTCCAAACAAAAGGATAATTAAAATAAAACAAATGAAATAATAACAATAATAATAATTCCTGTCTGCTTTCGAGCCCTTACAGGTTCAAGAAAACTGAATCCATATGAATTGAAAAGCATAACAAATGCCAGAAGGATTCATTTAAAATCTTGCACAAATCGAAATAATTCATGGTGTGAACAAATAAATATGTAAAGGATTCCACCCTGTAAATTAAACTGCAAAACAATCGAATTGAAAATTTATAAATTGAAAATAATAAAAACAACTACAACGAGGTGTTGCTTGCTTACTTGGTATCTTAGAAACGAAAGATATCAGTTGAGATATCCTTTAAAATCAAAAACAAACGCGAATTGAGAACACATATAAATTGAAGGGTTTTCTGGAAAATACTTCTTGCAGGATACGTGTGTACGGGCGTATATGTATGTATCTATGCGTGAATGTGGACGCTTGCTTACATAAACTCGCATATGAAATAGTTTTGTGTAACTTTTTTGTCCTTAACTTTGTTAAATCGTGCCTGATGCCGTTCAGTTAAGTTCATTTTGAGTCGATTCTGTTCGGTTAGGTTCAGTTTGGTATTATTGAAATAGAAAGTGCGTTTCAATTAAAGGAATCCTTTCAGAAAATCAACCATAAACATTAGTCAGCGAGGCCGGCGGCTGGAGTGGAGTGAATATTTGTTTTCCTTCTAAGGAACTTTTGCTAAAGTAGATCTCAAGAATATTGTCACTGATGATAATGAATATAATAATATCATAATGTTGACGAATGCTTTAATAAAGGAAATAATCAAAAACAGTCGACAACTTCTTGATTTAAGGATTTGATTTCTGTTCATGGCTTGACTGTTTGGGATATCGTAAGAATTATTTTGGATGCGGGATATGAATAGCAATAATGAAATATATCGCTAGTATGAGATGATGTTTGTTGATGTTGTTTGATATTCAAAACCCCCTTTTGAGTTATCGACCTCACACGAGAATTTAGTAAGGCTCTTTGGGCATTTTCCTTTCAAGTAATAAAAAATTCCTTTAAAACAATTTAAAATGACAAGAAGTTTATACCCGTTTCGCATAAAGTGTAGCTTGAAATCAAGACTGGTTGCATCACGGACAATAGCCCTTTGAACGATTAAACTGAGGTAAGATCCTTAAAAAAAGAACTGTCCTGACCCCGCCTAAAATTTACATCAGACTTAAGAGCACTTAGGCTATCAAAGAATCAATCAAGAACTAATTGTTGGCCCTATCCATTCCATAATTGACAAACAAACACGATTCATTAAATTTAAGAAAATGAGAACCGAATTCTTTCTCTAAAATCCGAAGCTCCTGAAAACGATTTAAACTACGTAAATTTGAGAAGAATTAAACATCTATTAATTACTCTCGGAGAGCAATTTATTTCCCCATCAAATAACTTTTCTCTCCTGTGATGAAAACTTGCACTGGAAAATTTCTCCCCGCTTTTAGGAGAGCTATACCGAAAAGGGGAGCAAAATAAGTAGAAATTCGCATATGTGGTGAATAAGGAGACTTCTGAGAAACGTGTGAGAAACTCGTGTGAAAATTTGAGAGAAACGCCTCCAGGATTTTTTGCTCTTAAATTATTTTGAAATTATTTCTCTTAGTTGCAATTCGAAAATAAACAAGAAAAGTTTTCACGTGTAAACACTTAAAAATGAGTTAGTTTATAAATCAATATAATAATCTGTTCGAGCAGTACTTTTATACAAAATTATTAAACTCTTCTGTTGAAAATTAAAATATCTAAAATGGAAAAATTTGTTAAACAATAAGACCAAAATTATAAAATTTAATAAAGAAATAGAAATATTGAAAGAATTTTTAAAAAAATTTTCACACAATTTCAAATATTATGACTATAAAAAAATATGTGTTTGTAAAAATTTAATGAAAATTTGGGATAAAATTACAAAATTATAATATGAAAAGGAAATATAAATATATTATAATTTTCTAATTTCTTTCTAAAACTCCTTCAGAAGAGCCTAAAGCAAAAAGAAAAGAGGTAAATGAAACATAAATGGAAACAAAAATATGAAAATTAAAAAAATTACTAATTTTTATGTATAAATATCTCACTTTTATGTATCACTCATTAATTTTAATTTTAACAAAAATTATATAATTATATTGACTTCTTATTCATATTAATCATAATTTATTTATACATAAAATATTTATTTATATTTAATTTGTATTCTACTTTCTTTTTTCATTACAATTATCAATTTAGCATTTCTGAAAAACATATGTTTCTGAAATTTATTTACATTTGTCGAACATTTTTTATTTATGATGTGATTTTTAAATATACTAAAATTTCAATAAAATTTTAATATATTAAAAATCGTTTTTCAATATTAAAAATGATAATTATTATAACACAAATTAAGGTAATAATTGACTCGAATATTAATAAAAATAAATAAATTTGGGAAATTAATTTTTTCATGTGTTTAAGTTAAAATTTGAAAGAAATAAACTCTTCTTAGAGAGTTTATAAAATTATATATGAATAACTTTTCGAATTCGAAAAATGTCGAATTATATTCAAATCGTTTCCTTAATAAATTTAATTTCAATTATTGTTTTAAGTAAATATTTTTTTGTAATTCCTCACGTTTGAAAATTTCTTCTATTCCTCTTAAATCCAAATTTCTGCATCCAAAAGCTTAATCTGTATCAAATGACCTTGACTTCCTCATGCCCTGCAATATTTTCTTCAAACTAATTTTACTTCAGCGTAATTCCATTGCACATTCTCGCTCCTGCTCACTCTGTGATCCACTCTCTCTCTCTCTCCCTTTCTTCTTTTACGCCTTTCACTGCTTCGCCAACACTTGCTATGACAATTATCGAAAACGACGAGGTATTCCTTGCATACTTTCGGGTGCAAGCAAGCAAATATCAACAACAACAGAGACAACACCCCCATTTCTCTTTCTTTATTTTAGTACCAAATATTACAGTTGAGCCGATGTAACCTGCATTGACTGCATTATGTTTTGTGTCAGCTTTAGCGACATAATTATGACTTCATTATTATTAAAGCAAAATAATGCGAGAGGCGTGCTTCACAATCCGTTTAGGTGAAAGAGCATGTAACTCTATCTGTTGGAGGATAATTAAGAAAGGGGTGAAATATTAAGTAGAGAACTACCCGTGAGGGATAGATAGAAGTTATGGGCCCACTATAGCCTTTCTCGTGGACAATGATGAATTTTTTACTTTCATTTATTAGTAAGTACTCCGGCGCCTCTTATTCTCACCATAGAAAACCTATTGTCAACATCACCATTTATCATTATTCAAATGAATGATTATCATCATTATCATCATCAAATATTATCATTATTCAAATGAATTAGCATTGTCACCATCATCATTGGGGTTATGATGTTAGTGATTAAAATTAACAATTAACGTTATCACTTCATATAAATCCATCTCGTTGTAGCTTCGGGTTAGATAATTATGTAGTTAGATTTCATTATCGAAAAGACAGAGCCAATATTATTGTTATTCAATTTCTTAATAATTTCGTTTCAAGCAACTCAGCCAGCGCCCGTCTTAAGAAATTTAGATGAGGATCACATCTACATAATCATCAACATCTTCGTAACTATCATCACCATGATTGTTATTTCCGTATCGTTTCTATTCTTAATTTCGTTTATTATCATTTATTATTCGTAATTATTCGTTGTTAATAAAATCAGTCATTTTAGATCAATAATTAAGAAAAAACAAGCCGTGACAACAACAACACCAAAACAAGAATAACCGCGACAACGACCAGTAATGACGACACCTTGCAGGGCCATCAATAAAAACAATCGGATGAAAGGAAACCTGCGTTGCAAATCAGTTCCATCACTGCTTTTAACAATAATAACAACAGCAACAACAACAATCGTCCCCAAACAGTGATGGCAACGAAATGAATTTCGGCGGCAATCGCATAATCAAAATCCGGCTGAAACGCAGACAGACTTTGTATAAGTTTCGGTGTGACGGAGACTCTTACCGACGTTTACTCTAAACACTGTTGATGTTGTTGTTGTGGCTACTGGTGTTGCTCCAGCTGCTGTTTTGTTTTATTCACTGTTTTAATGTTGCAGTTCGAGTTCTTGTGGTTGTTGTTGGTTTATTTTTTGATGGTGGCGATGGTGGTTGATGTTCTTGTTGTTTAAAAACGACCACCTGTCATGTTCAGCAATGGGTAATAATCGTGTAATTTCATACGAACATCCGCATCTCTTCACTGACAGTGCACTTGTGGGCGTGTGGGTGTGCGTGTGCGGTGTGTTTCTGTTTGTTTGTGCGTGTGTGGACAAGACTCGTCCTTGCCATGGTCGCTGTTATTGTTGTTGGTGCTGTCGGTGTCTTTACTCGTGTCGCTATTTCCATTGTTGATACTGATGTTGTTGTTTTTGTTATTATTGCTAAATATAGAGTGGTAACCAGAAGTCTGTTGGTGTTGACTTTTCGCGGTGAGGCTTTTGGGGGAGGCAACGGTTGCCGACTTCTGGCCTTCGTCTGACCTTCATAAGCAAACGCGAACGCACATATGGACACATACAGGTCCATTCACAGGAAATGCGTCTTCAAGTGCGAAAATATGCACAATCGAATGGCGCGTGAGAGCGCAAGAGAATGATAGAGGTTACGTCCCCTTTGCTTCTGTGTATATATGCGTTTGTATGCGGTGTTTTGCGTTACCAGCAAATGACCTGCTTTCATTACCTCAGTGGGTTTTCGTGTACGGTATAAAAATTTGTATATTTTTCCACGTGTTGATTTGTTTGCCGCGGCTTTTGCTCGTGGATTTTTTTAAATTTCGGTTGGCCTCTATTGACGGTATTCTACTCCCTCCTTTCTCCTTCGTGCTCCTTCCGTCCATCCATGGCAGCGAAACACGCGAAAAGTGTATCAAGTGCCGAAACATTAGTGGCTTTCGTGGTCGATTATTTCCCTCGATGATTTGCAATGATACCGTTCCAGCAAAAGCACAACCATCATCGCTTAGCGAAAACGGCAAACAAACAAGCACCGCAAACAACAATAATTATGATAGAGATTGGGAAAACTTGGGACGAGGGATCATCGAAGGATCGGAGCTGACTGAAAACCAGCTCCAAGTTCTAAACTTTTTCCAAAAAAAGAGAAAGCCCACAATTGTATAGGAGGAAATTTGAATGTAAAAAAGTTTTTGGTAGACGGGGAAGAGGAAGAATTTAAATCGGAAGAAGGCCACCCAGAAATAAAAATATGGCATTTGTTTGTTTGTTTGTGACACAAACTTGTTTTAACCTTCGCCCCTCGTAATATGTTGTCGATATTGTTGTTGCTTTGCTACCGTTGTTTTGTTTTAATATTATTTCGCAATTTAAAAATGTTCAGATGACAAGACGAACAACAACGTTTTTCACATTCATTGTAACATGGCGTTATATTGCTGTGTCCCATTATATGGACTGCTTTTTCTCAGCGAGCTTTATCGAATAAAGGACAACATTTTTAAGATACATTCGCTGTTTTGAAAAGGCGTGCGTAGATATTCTATAGTGCGTAAGCGTGTCATAAAAGGTCCTTTCCTCAAAGGGAATTAATAAATAATTATACAGGAAACGTCTATGAACAATAAGAGTGGCAAGAAGAACACCAACACCACGAAGGACATCAGCAACAACAACCTTGATATGAGTTTGTGAATATTTTAATATCGCACTTATTTCTGTTAAACGATCTCTGCAAATGTAAAATGTTGATTACAATAATTTTGTTAGCGTTTTATGTGAAATCCGCAACAAAAGCATGCACACACACGCACGTCTCAATGGCACATTCTCATACACTCGCATGCGTAGAGTTTCCTCACATAATTAATTGTGTTCAAAAAATCACAAGGAATAAAATAAAATGTAAACCCATATAAGGGTGGTGAATATAAAAATGACGATGACGAAAAATAACAAAAAGAAAAAGGACATGAACATGAAAAAGAAGAAGGAGGTCATAAAAGCAATACGCCCAGGACTTTACTCATTAATATCTTGTTAGGGGTTCAATTCATGGCACATAATGATATGGTTTCTTGTAGAGGCAGTGAGATTGCGAACATAAGATTCACCACTTGATGTAGAATTTTGTTGGAATCGTTTCGAAACTATCCATATTTTGGTTGACTCCTACCCACTAACCTTTCACAAATCTACTGCAAATAGTCAAAAATTATACCCACGCCAATCTTTATTTGTCGATGGTTTTCCATATATTCCGATTTCTTATCCCTGTTGTTTGTTTTTTGATCGGTCCATTAAACCTTATCGGTCCCTCCAAACGAATTCCAGTGCGTTCTGACACCACCGAGGCTACTTTAAAATCGTTTGGAAATCTATTTTTAAAAAAATATATATTTAAAAAGGATTGTTTCCTTTCCTCCCCCATTTTTATTATATTTGAAGAAACAACATCGCATTAACATTGCCAAGAAGCTGTTGAACTTTGTCCGCGACCACCCAAGTTTCTCCGTAGGTTAAATCTGGTGAGGAATGATAGGCTTACGATCATCCCAATTGAAAGTGCACGTACCAACAACGAAAAACGCGCGCCTAACTCGGTCGAATGCGAGGCGCGTGGTGCATCATGAGCTGATACACCACGCTCAGGTTAGGACGGTCAAAAAGGTAATATTCTCCACCTGCAAGTTATGCGCAATTTGAACAAAAGTTTACATTTGCATCGTGATAATCCCTTGCTCGCACATCGTTACTTGTGGGCGAATATTTGGCAAAAAACAACTTAATTATGATGACGCAGTCACAGAATTCCTCAGATCTGCGGATCGATGAATTTTCTTGTTCCCGAAATTGAAGAGGCCCACGATTGAGGAGAAAAAGATGGCATTGAAGGAGGATGAGGATAATACCACTAAAAATATTTGTGGAAGTGCTTTGAGACTCGGGAAAAGCGTTGACACAAGCTTATAATGAGCTTATAGTGAGATCATTTTAAGGGGACGAAATATACACATGAATAAAACACACATTTGATAAAATACAAAACTCGCGATACCCCGCCGACCACGTACTTTTGAACTTATTGTTTTGTGAAGACCCTGGAAATAGGCGTATCATTCACTCGACTTTTTGTCTCGGATTAACATTTTTATCCGATCATAATCCGTAGTGGACGTAGTATTTACCAGGTTTTAAAGTAATTTCGCTGTAGGGTATTTTAAGCAAAAGGTAGTTCACCACCACAAGCCATTTCCTTTTTCCCGCCCTCTCCCAAACGCTTCCGTGTAATTTCACAAGGTTTGCTGCTTTAAATCAAACACAAACTAAACTGCTAAGCTTGCTTAATACGCAAACCGCTTTACAGGCCTCTCTTACATGTATACCTATTGGATTTAAAGATATCCAAGCTATATCTACTCTGTGGCAAATTCAAATTTTAATTGCTCTTAAATGTTTACAATCAGTTCTAAAACCTTACTTGCCCTTAAAGCCTTTGTTTGCCCTGTCCAACAACTTCCACTTTTCTTTTTTCCAGTCAAAATTCACTGGTCTTCAAAGACCTTTTCCAACTGTCTCAATCTTTTTCAGAACTCCTTTTAAACTGTTCATAAAACTATTCATCATTTTACTGAAGATAGTTTTAGACCGTACTTAAAGCTTATTAAGAGTTATATAATATTTTTGCTCTAATCTAAAGCATTTTAGATCAAATGCAACTGAAATCGTAATTCTCCAGATTTGGCAATAGTAGGTCCCACCGGCCTCCCATAATATTTAGTTTCTCGTAAATCGCAAGGTACGACGAACAACCGTTTTTACATAATATAACATAATTATTTAGTAATAATTGCGTCAAAATGGATGAAAAGAAGAAGGGGAAGCAGTTAATAAAAATTATGTTATAAATGATATTTATATTTCAATTCAACAAATCTATCAAAACTACTACGGAAATGATGAGCGTTTTTATTTTCACGGGTTTCTATGAAAATATTAAAAATTATATACGTAACATTTTGGGACATTTTTCTCGAGATTTGATGTTGCCTCCTTCCAACCGCAAGAAGCAGAAACTGCCCAAAAACCGTTTTGTCAAAAATAACAGCAATACAACAATAATGACAGGCTATCAGCAAGACTATGGAGATAAAATTGGGTTCGCTTGGGAAACCATCTTCGTCCATCATGTCCGAAACGAAGAAACAAGGGCACAAGGAAACCAAAAAGCAGCAACAAAAGCAGTCATCCCAATCCCCGAACCACCCAGCAAAATATGAAGAAATATTTTAAATAGGTATTCCATTTGCTATCATATATACAACACAAACGTTCATGGTTATAGTTCTTATGTCCATTTGTGCCGATGATACAATTGGTACCAAATGTCGTTGAGAGTTGGGAAGGACACATACTACCCAAATGAAACTGAATTGAATGAGCTGAGACTAAAGTTACAACTAAAAAGCCAGACATCTACTCCGAAACGAGTACGTGTCCGAGAGGACGCTGCCCGTCCGAGAATAGAACCCTTAATTAAATATATTCAATATACGTACGAAACGTGAGTGAAATTGTCCGCCAGGACACGATAAATATTTAAAATGACGCAATAGGAAGAAGAAATAAAGAAATGGGGGAGTAAGGAGGAGAGGGAAAGATGAAAAAACAAGTCGACTCTTAACATCAGTGTGGTTAAGATGGTCGGTTATTGAACGGGAGAGGGTCGTACTAGCATAAAAACTAGAAATATGAATAACTATAATTGTTAAAAAGAATTAAGTGTGAAAGAAGAAAACGAGGAGGAAAAAGAAAAAAAAGGAGGCCAATCTCTGCACTGGTAACAGTTTTGATAAGCATTCAGTTTTCGACTAAGAGACCGTCAATGGCCAACAACCAACGAGCTCAGGAGTTCAAAACGATATTTTTTAATGAGTTCTACCGAGTCCACCGGGTTTTACGATGATGATGACGTCGATAAACATTTGGAGGAAGGGTTGAACAGTCTTAGTCAGGGTTGGAAATCGGTTTGTATACCGTGGAGGCTCACTGAATGAGAACGTGATTGGAAGTTGATAGCAGTAATACCGAAGGTTGCTGACCACAGAGCGTTTAAAACGTCCACCTCCGAATGAATTCAATGTATTCCTTTCTATCGTGCGGCAAGACGAAGATGATGCGAAAGTATATGTGCCATTGCGTGGTTTTAAATTGACTTCATTGCTCTCAGGCACAAAACTGAACCGAACCCAATGAAACATCAAAGTACAAGGGAAACTTCCAGGATGTTGCCAGGATCACAATCATTAAGAATTCAGATACATAATGCCGGACTATGGGTTGGACATAAAGGGCTTGTGTTGGACAGTTTGATTAAAAATTCCTTCGAAATTCAAATAAAGAATTCAAATAAATAATAAATTATAAAGGAAGATTGTGATTGAGATATAATATAATAATTCTTGCAGAGACTGACGCCACTTTTGGTTCCATCAATAAAAATGTTCTTTGCATATATACTCGCCATATGCACGATTCACTGGCCTTCGTGCGATCCATGCGCTCATTTTTCTCGTTGTGATTAAATGTCATTGCTTCTCAAATCGCTATAGTATCACAACATTTTTAATACGTCTCAATACGGGCTATTGCCACCAAATTTCCAACGGCGTCCTACATAATAATTACTTGGACAATAATCATTATTATCGGCTTTAAAAATCGGAGCTAAATAACGGTGTTTTACGACGTGTTATAGAGCCATAAAATTCGTTATATAGAAGTCGTTATATATTGCCACATAGTCGTTTGATAGTAATCGACTAACGGTAATCATTATAGATCTCCACAAGATGTCTGGAGCGCATTTTGGAAACGCACGCGTTGGCTGTAGTGTACTCACATGTTTTCTATTAAAATCGTATTAATTGAAGGAGCTAAGAGTACCTAAAAAATACGAATGGATGTTCTCTCTAATCGAAAGTATGAAGTATATTTTAAGCGAATCACAAGAATGCCAATAGTCATTTGTGCATATAGCAGTTTCATTTGAACGCATAAATGCCGTTCGCATGCTCATAGATGTCTATGTGATGCTTGGTTTAATTTAACTACCTCATTTAAATTAAACTAAGCATCCCTAAAAAAAACTAATAATAACAAGTAAGGACACTAGCTTCGGCTTGACAAAGAATATTTATACGAAATTTCACGATAACTCTCATCGTTCTCATGTAATATATATCATTATTCTCATATTTGGATATCCTGAAAGATATCCTGAGGATTTAGACTACCTTAATTATTATTATATACTTATTGAAGAAATATCAAAACCGTTTATCAATGTTAAAGATGTTTTCTATCACCACATCCAGCCATATTAAATTCGTTACGTCATATTTGAATCTCTCTTTCTTACTGTTGCTTTGACTACCCTAGCATACCTTGCGTTCACTGATTTGCTTTGTTTTACTCGTCTTTTTTTGTTCTTGCTCTTCTTCTCTGTTGTTTTAAATATTTCATTGCCGTAATACTTTATTAGATTTGATATTTTCTATCGTTACTTCCACTGATTTTTGAAAGGAACATATTGTAAATTTATTGCAACAAATTGTAAATATATGAAATGTTTCTAAAATTCACGTCTTAGACATTTTCTATGTTTAACTTAAAAAAGCAACAAATAAAACGAAGACCAAACGCCTTGGTGTTGCCCTTAAGTGTTTGAAATAAGTATTGAAAGTGGTTCCAATCTCCCAATGAAAACTATAGTTTTGGTGAGCGTTGAGGTAGCAAGGACAAAGCTAGAAGTCAGGCGTGACAACAAACGATTATTGGGGGCACCCCTAAATATTATCAGGAAATTCTCGACATAACCCCATTCATAATGTTTTTAACAGGGTCATTATTAATTGCCTTCTCGTTCTTCATTCTTCAGACAATCCAGAACAACTTTCTTGCACGCTGTTTTCAAGAATAACTTGAACCACATGAACCACTCTCTTTTGGACACGACACCATTCAATGACATTAATAAGGAGTGTTCCCTTGTAGTAACCCTCTTACACTATACACACAATACCCTTCCACACTTTATACGTCACGACTAGACTTTAGCCAGAGGCGAATTGTGAATTCTCCTCTATGAACAGAAGAGGAGAATTACAAGCGGGTATCGTAGTGTTTAAAAAAATCATAGGCAACGACCCCAATGGCAGAAACAATTGCCAATATTTTCTAAACAAATATAATGAGAGTAATCGCCAGTTAGAAGCTATTCTAAAAGCTCTTAGAATAATAACGCCAACGACAATGACAGTCATGATGATAACAATAAGAACAACAGCAATAAGGAATATAGTTACAACAAAAATAACAGCGCTCTCCAGACAGAAGTTATACCAGCTGTAAAGCATTAGGGTCAAGGGATCAGGCTGCGAAATAAAACTTTATTTCGTCAACTATTAAAATTACGTGGGTTCTTATGAAGACAGAGAAAAATGTTTAATTTTCATTGTGTTGCCCGAACTTAAATCCCAAAAACTGTTGGACTAATTCTAATTTTGTCAGCAGTAACACAGTTACTGTTCTGTTACTGTTCGCTGTGTTGGCTTAACATTTGTTGTCGTTTTTACATTTTTAGTTGAACTACTACAGGGAGAGTTGGTCGGCTGCATTAATTTAACAGCAAAACTTTTCTTACTGCCCTAATTTGATGTTGCATCTTGATGTCCTGTCTTTGTTTAACACCTTAAAATCTATAAACTAAATTCCAAAAGTTTCACTTTCTCACTGCTTTCTTTGACCAATTTCAACTCATCAACACAATACCAATAGCAGTCACAATACCAACAGTATTTGAAACAACAACAACAACATGAATAAAACAGCTGGTGGTTTATGCCTTTGCTATTGCTTCGTGAGAATCTTTATTGTTGGGTAGGGTATTCCCCGAAGAGATGGATTGGGTACAGTTAAAGGAAGCCTCGTGGAGAGTTCTGAAACAGAAGTGAAAGCGGAAAGGAGTAGAATTGGGCAAGATATGTTTTAATAAGAACTATGCTCAGAGAAAAAAGAAGACAGTGTTAAATACTTTTCGGCCGTATTATTTCCATCGATGATATATTTCAAATTTTGTAGTTATTATTGTTGCTGTTCTTACCACGGAGCTGTAGTTTTGTTCAAATTACAAAAAAGTATTTTAATTTTTCACTTGTCCTTTAGATTGCTTTCCTTTCGAATATGCCCCTCAATATTTTAAGTGGTTTCTACTTGTTTAAATGAGTAACATGTGCTTATTGCATTTTTTATTTTTTATTGCATTTTATGGTTTTATATGTTTTCAGTTTTATTCTTAACTTTTCTATCTTTTACGTCTAACCTTTTTCAATTTTCGAATTTTAATTTTACTTTAGTTACTTCATTGTTAAATTATATAATTTTTATTTGTATCGGTTAAATAGATTAATCCAATTTTCAAACAATAATTCTTAATTTATTTGTATTTTAATTAGCTTCTACTAATTTTTTAATTTCAACTACTTAATTTTTCTTAATTTGTCCTATCAATGTTTTAGTATTTTTCTTGTACTTTATTTAATTAATATTAACTCCTTGTTTTGTTTTATATTTTAAAACAAAATTTTTTTGTTTTAAAGAATGACAAATTTATTTAATATTGTCGTTTTAATATTGAATCTAAATTTAATCTGCTTTTAAGTATCTTTTAAGTTATCTCCGCTTCTTAAAATCTAAATGCATATTTATTCAATGTTGGAGAGCAGATTAGTCCAAAATTGCTTCGAATAACGAGAGTGCAGTTCAAACTCCATTCGTTATGAACGCGGTGTATTCAGAAGTCTCGCAATGAATTTTGCTTCTGTTTGATTATCTCTCAATTGCACAGCTTTACTTGATCTGCAAGTTCTGGCCAAGTAATAATTTACTGCTAATAATGTACCACTGTTTTTATACTTCGCTAAAAATATCATCGCTTGATCATAGCGACCTCATAATTTCATTTACCGTCTATTCATCCACTTTTGTCACGCCTACATTTCTAGCCTGCTTTTATTATAGATTGACTAGACTTAGCCACCTGAATTCTTAGAAAACAATTACCGTGACGAACTCAGTCAATTTATTTAAGCCACTCGGAAATACATAAAGAGCCTTCCAACAACAGGTGTCAAAAAGGTCTGATGGTCTGATGGTCAAAAAGGTCTGATGGTTCCATTTTGCAATTTGCTGGTAATGGAAATTTTCGAATGATTTCAACTATCAACGGTTGGTTACTGAATGATTGTAATTATCGAATGATATTTATCATTTATTCAATAATTCACTCGTATTTGCAGTATTAACACTTAATTATTAAATTATATAATGCACTCACGTGCATTTTGACGACTCAAATCCTAACAATATAGTTTTTCGGTTCTAGCGGGTTTGGTTAAACTTTTATTTTGCTTGAAGCACAGAAATAACTGCATATTCGTCAGATATATGAACGTCGTGATTTTTCAACTTGTATTTATAAAGCTTAATCAACTAACTCAGCTTTTGCTACTCGCTGAATGATTTCTGAATTACCAAAAGCCATCGAACAAATGAATAATTCACAACTGCCGAACATCTCGATAGTTTTTATTCGGTGGTTCCCAACACTTTAATGACCTTAATTTTTGAAGGATATAAGGAGATATAAATTACTATAAGTACACGGTGGCAAAAAGGGGGGAGATAAAAAGTCGTGTGATTCTCGTGACACTTGTGGTCGCATTGAAATTCTATGGAATATTTTTCACCGTTTTGGGAAATATAAAATAGTTAATCATTATATTTCAGGTAATCCCTCGACATTGCAATTCATTTATCTAAACTAATTAATCATTACTAACTTTTTTAAAAGTCTACTGCTGGCATTTTTATGCGATTTTCAAAAAGTTCTTTAGAATTTGTTTAGAATTCTTTAGAATCAATCAGATAAGAATTTACATTATAGACCGTGAATGCCCGCCATTTACCGGATAACAACAATTGGCAAATAGAAACAATATTGCAATTAACAATGAATCACTTTTATTTGCTTTTATTTGTAATTACTAAATTTTTATTTGTAAAATTGATGATCTGGAAATAATGAACATTAATTGCCATACGCTGGACATTCTCCATTTTTCGCATCGTTTAAAAACGCCAGCACCAATTTGTTGTGAACTCAGTACGCGACAAATTCTTACCGTTAATTCGTGGCTTCGAAAAAATGCGACCATTCTTGGGGGTTTTTTGCTAATTATCATTTTATTATGCAGCTTTGCTGTGAGTGATAAAATTACTGTTAGGGCTTCCGCTATATTCTTTTTTCTATAGAGCTGGCATTCCCACAATCTCAACAAGGGCAGGAGCTGTCACCAAGTGGCCCAACGCCTACTGGCCGTCAGAGAAGTAATATATGATTTTAACTAAAATCATTTTCTCCAAGATTTCACTAATAATATCCACGTTTACAGGTCCATTCCATGGACCTAATAGACCCCGTGGTCCCGATGGCGCCGGTGGTCCTGGTGGCACCGGCGGTCATGCTGGGAATAGCGGTTCTTCTGATATTACTACCACGAGTTCAGCGACAATCAGTTCAACTTCTTAGAGATCGAATCCATTAGATAACATTAAGATAATAATAATGGGTAAAAATTACTCTTGTTTCTCTGTTTAATTCAGCTCTAATTAAAGGAAAATTATTGTTTCCTAAACATGTCCTAATATATATCTTGTAAACCGTGTCGCAGATACCAAAAATGGAGTTTCAATAACCTCAATCTTCAACACTCTTTTATCTAAGTGTCCTCAATGCAATCTGGTCTGAACTAATACTTAATGGTTAACGCCCAATTTCAAGAGTTCTCCTAGCTTATTTTTAGGAGAACTTTTTTTGAATTATCCCAAGTGACCATCTGGAGCATTATTCAACCTTTATTAGGAATTTTCTTCATTAATTAGAATAGATCATAATTTTGAAATCCACTTATCTGATATTCGTAAGAGCTCGTTGATAGAGTTCACACAATCATGAGAGTAACCTTAATTGAGTTCACTAAACCTGTTAAACACTGTTGTTGTTTTGTGATATTCAGAAGAACTCCCTTGGCATTTAAAATACTCCGAATTGATATTTAGTCGACACCTCGATCTTTCTAGTATTTTCAAGTGATCTACAATACAGCTCACTCAACTTTGACAATCTCTTACGTTCTGATCGATGTAAGTCTCAATCTTTAGAATTCTGAAGCCTCCTGTACGGTAGATCTCACTCGATTTTCAGATTATATTAGTGGAATTCCTTGAAGTCGTTAATGGGCTTTAAAAGGTACGATAGCAAATTTAGAATCTTAAAGTTTAGCTTTCGAATATGTTGATTTAGAAGACTTATAGAAACCCGTTTCTGTAAAATTCATTCTCCTAGACCAAGATATCAAAAGAGATATGCAAACGATTTTCGCAACCTTTAGGTTTCCAATATGGCGTTGTTAATTAAATCGCCAATATGATCTTATTTCCCAGTAAATTCTTAACCCAATCCATGATATTTAGTATTTTTATTTGCCCCATAAATCAGAAGAAAGCATCGTCATTAAGGAATATCATTAAGCTTTTCGTTTGTTAGAAATTGTTTCAGTGTAAATAATTATCTACCGCAGTAATAAATTTTAGCTTAATTATACATAGACGGCCTAAAAATATGATACCCGTTTTATCGTCGCACCTAAACAAAATATTGAAGATAATAATACGCCAGTATTATGTTCATTCAACGAGTATGATATTAACTCATTTATTTACTCACTTTTTGGAATACGCGGAAATATTTCGAAGGCGCCGAAATTAAACAAAGGACAGAGAATAAAATAAATGAAATAAAATTTATTTAACAAATTATTATTTTAATAAAAACTTAAGGGTTAAGATTTTGAAGGGGTTTAGAATACATATTTTGTGGGTGTTCGAGGGGAAGGGGAAGGAACTAGAATGCGAAAAAATACGATTATTATCAACGCTTTTAAATAAATAAATAAATAAATAATATAAATTAATTGCAAATTCATTACATTGAGGCTTCATTTACACGAGCATGCACACACATATGCATACATTTTTCATATAATTGCATGTAAAGTTGAACATTTTGGTTGATTTCACCTCTTGTGTACCGTTTCGTCCGGCTTATATTCATTAACATTATTATTATTATTATCTGCTTTTTTGCTGCTTTTCTCGCAGCTATCCTTCTGTACTATTAATTAGTATATAAAACGCCAATTAATTTTACCGACGCTAAAATGAAACGCCATGGAGGCAGGATTAGTAATAAAATTATTCAGGTACAAAATGCGTTAATAGAACAAATAAATATTTTAATAAAAATTATACGTTAATTTCATATTAGTTGACAATATTTGTACTAATATACCCCCACAGTAAACTTTAGACACGACCCCGCCACCTCACTTCTGCTCCTTCGCCCTGCTGCTGATTATTTTATGAAAAATTCTTGCGATTAAAGATGCCATTTTTATTATAAAATACACTTTTTGAAGTGACTTTAATAATTGCATCCCTTAAATGAATTTGTCAGTCGGCAGAACACTTTTATTGTCACAATTTTTTGAAAATGTTTATTGTTACAATTTTTTATTGTTGTTGTTACAATTTTTTATTTTGCGACCTATTGATCTATAGTTTCTCTGACATATATTTTTAATTTTTTCACCAATTGTGTATTTGACGGCTGCTGTCATTGTCTGTCATTGTCATTTGCTGCTGTCATGGTTTTTGTTGTAGTGTTACTGCTACCACTCCTGACGAAGGTTTGTTGTGATTTTATTGACTCATTTATTTGTTGCTCTGGTTTCACTTCAAATTTTTGTGTGTGAGACTGTTCGTTAAACCAAAACATATAAAAATTATTAATTTATTTATTTTATCGCTTTTCACACAAACAGGTTGATTATTGTTTGGTAAGTCAGACAATAATCCACACAACCACACAGCGCAAATAACTAAATGAATTCGCGCACACAGATTCAACCACACATGCACACCCGCTACCGCTCGAGTGGGTTATTCATTGGTCAAAAAGTCCGATTTGTTTGAATTCAGCAATTTATATATTTTTCCCACTGTTGTCGTTGCTGCTGTTGTAACTTTTGTTGTTATTATACCCTACACTCGATAGGTTTAGGGTATATTAAGTTTGGAAAATTGTATTAGGAAAATGGTATTAAAAAAAATGGTATTAGGAAAATGGTATTAGGTATGGAAAAGTATATGTATGCTCTGGATCAGAACAATCTCCCGAGTCGAGTCTGTCTGTCTCTCTGTTGAAGTCACGATTACGAGGGAAAGAAAAGAGGTCATGAAATTTGGCACAAATATTATCTGTTGTTGTAAGCAGGTTGGTTTTAAAAATGGGCGAAATCGGTTGAGCCTAGTTTTTATAGTTTGTATGAATGTATGCACATACGAAGCTCAGTATCTACGTTCGTAAATCGAATTGGAAGACTCCTGCTCGAAGTTCGTAAATCGAATTTCCAATTTTATCCTGAAACTGAACCACTAATACCAAATGATTATACAAAAAGTGGGCGTGATCCGCATCTCTACTAGGAATACGGATATATCCTGTGGGTGTAGGGTATTTAAGCTTCGGCCAGGCCGAAGATAGCACCCTCACTTGTTATAGTTATTATATTTATTTGTATAATTTCGTAATACGCTGCATTTGGTGAGCTTTTCTATGATGCAACAATTTTGTCAATAATAACAATAACAAAATTAATAACAATGGTTTGTCTTAGGTTATAAATATTTTAATACTCATTTAATTTTTAAATAGAAGTCATTTCTGGTATATGGTTGTATGCGTTTGCTGACACTCAGAAAAATTTTGCAATAACAGTAAAAAATAATGCAATTGTATTTAAACAAATTACTACTAGGAAGAATTTTTCTGTACCACAAAAATTTTAATTTCCCTTTAAAAAAATAGCCCGAACAAATGCATATTAGACAAAAAATAAACAAAGACGATAAGCGCAATTAAAATTATTAATAAATTGGGAAATAAATAAATAAATTAAATAAATCCACATGTATTAAATAAATAAATAAATATTTAATCACAATGGCCATAATAAAGCCATAAATTAGCAAATTAATTTATTACAAAATAAATGAAATAATGAATTTGCAAACAAATAAATTAAAAAATAAATACATAGTAAATAATTAAATAAATTGAATTTATTAAATTAATTAAATAAAATGAAGAATTTTTTCAATTATTCATTAACAAAATATATATGCGTTTACTTATAAAATATAAATTTAAAATAATTCAAAAGTGAATAAATTAAATAAAATAAAACAAAAATAATTTACTTATTGAGAAATAAATACCTAAACCAAACATTTATATATATATATATTTATATTTTGAATTAATTTTGGTAATAATCACACATGCATTCATTAATTTCTGCATTTATTATTATTTTCCCAAATTATTTAAATTTTCATTTACAAACAAAACATTGACATAAAATAAAATGCAACATTAAAATATAATTATGTATAAAAATACATCTAAAAAATGTTCTGTGATATATTTATGTATAGAAGATAATTTAATATTAGTACTTTTTCACTAAAAAATAGGTTTATATAAATGTTAATTTTACATAAAATGTCTTTTGTTGTTAAAAAATACTTTTACGTAAATGCAAAAGCAGAAATCCAAAATATTAAAAAAATGGAAGGACCAAGTGAAATGCAAACAAAGAATAAATAGTCACATACATGAAGATAAATAGTTGAATAATAGAATGAGAAAATATATTATTAAAATAATAATATTATTGTTTAATAATAATGTAATTGGTAATATTAATAAATGTAATAAAAATAAAATTCTATTATAAATTTTTTTCAAATAAGTATAAGAAATGGAAAAAATGTAAATAAAAGAGACAAATAATTAACACTTGTGGGCAGACAATGAGTCTGCGGGCCATAATGATATTTTATTACACTTTTTCTTTACGTTACGTTTTAACTTTCTCGTTTTACGAATTATTGTTTGGTTAAAAATTCCACGAACATTTTAAGAAATATATCAAACACAAATGTTTGCACGTCTGCACCATTGACGCGAAGGTGAGTACCATGACATCGACCGTTAGATCTTTACGGATGAGTTAATTGAGACAATAAAGTCAAACCTTTGACAGAAGTTTCCAGCACAATTTTTTTATAATTTGTGGCTAAATTAAGAAAAAATAATAACAATAACAACTGGTTGAATGAAACAAAAAAAGGAAGGTCATACGAGTTGTGCATAGCTTTTTGAAGATAACCGAAAACGCAAGCTGATATATACATTTTAGTAATTTAGTTCTAGATTTAGAATTAAGATCTTGGCAGGTGGAGATCATAAAATAAATGGAGTTTCTAGATTCACGTCCAATTCAAAAGTACTATACTTATATAATTCAAATATAATTCAAAGATTAGAGACACAGTTCTAGAACGGTTTCTTATCAATGATTAGAAACATGATGATAAGAGTAATCGCTAATAAAAATTGAGGATTTTTGTGGCACAATTTCTGAATAGAGTTTATTTGGAAAGTCGCTATAATTAGTTACTTTGAAATTGTAACTTTGAATTTAAAATTTTATCTTTAATTGTAAAATTGAAACTTAAGCTGCTTTGAAATCGTTTACAGGCTCAAAAAATGTAAAGCTTGGTCCTATGACTTTGAAAAATCAGAGGACCGTTACTGTAAACTCACAATGCATAAACATTTGAATTTTTGGGACGAAACCATTTGGTATAAGCAAGCAATTTTACGTTTATCTCATAAGATAGTAATAAAATATTATATATCATCACTTTCAAAATTTAACGAAGAAATTAAATATTGTTATTTCTCTGTGTGGCTGTGCTTATCTTGGCTATAAATAGAGTCGCGTTCCTTTCACTAAAGCACAAAGTTTCGGTAGCATCAGTTGTTAGCGGAAGGAAAAAGTTTAGAAAATTTGGAGTTAAATTAAAAATATTAGAAAATGAACGCCTTAATCGTGATATTTTCAATTTTGGTCGTCTTCGGCACATGCTCTGCATCCATACACGTGAACTACAGCCACCCACGTAAGTGACAGGAACTGATCGTATTATCCAAAGATATTTGATCAATTTTCTTTCATCCCATCCAGAATATCCAAAAAAATGTTATGTCCGATCAAACTTGATTCTAAGTGAAGGTGAAGTCGCTCTAGATCCGAAGAAAAATTGTGCAAAACTATTGTGCCACGAAGAAGGAATGGCAGTACTGGCAACGTAAGCATGAAATGCTTCAAGTAAATACTGTCGAAATGAACACGTAATACATTTTTATCTCTTCAGTTGTGATGATTATCGCTTTCTGAATAGAGTGTATAAAATTGTGAAAGAGAAAAAAGGTTGTCATCTTGGTCGTTTTTTATTTCCAAATGAGCCTTACCCAAGGTGTTGTGAACGATCGGTCATATGTCCCTAATCGGCTGGCACACCGACATTTTGAATTAGGTACCGCGACTTGCTGTCATAAAAAGTCTGACTTGTTTAGTTTATGTTTTATTATTCGGATAAGTTTTTAATTTAATGACGATATTTAAATCAATATTAGGCTACATTCTTTGCATTTAATTTCTATTAAAATCGAATTCGAATACCTCGGTCATCTTTAAATTTCAAATAAAAATCATTAAAACTTTACAACAATGAAAATAGATTTTCAATCAAAATCCCAACAAAGAAGCCCATTTTAAAAAGGGCTCAACAGATGCCAAAACCGAAAGTATAAAATCCCACACAAAATTCCGGAAGAACAATCTCTAGATCGTATAAAATAGCGAAATTATAGAATTGTATTTGCAGTCTTTTTCGGGGTATGTGAGACACCGAATGTCTACTTCTGGAATTTCGGGATTTAATTTTTTCGGGATTTTGTTGCTTCAAGAACCCTTATCGTTCAACTTTAAACCTCATGGTCCAGAGAATCCTGGGATTGGAAGGAATTTTTGAGACTTTGCTTTTCAGGATCTAATCTCATGAAAATTTGTCCCAGAAGAGTTTCCTTTAGAAATTTCAAAACTTTTTCTTATTAGTGGATCGCGAAATTTTGACTAC
Source organism: Physocephala rufipes (assembly GCA_963966595.1). Classification (NCBI taxonomy): domain Eukaryota; kingdom Metazoa; phylum Arthropoda; class Insecta; order Diptera; family Conopidae; genus Physocephala; species Physocephala rufipes. The sequence goes on along the minus strand of OZ016504.1, from coordinate 8,510,470 downwards.
TTTTTGAGTAGAGCAAATAAAAAAAGTATGGTCTTACAGATTTCGGATAAATGTCCCGCTTTCTTGTAAATACGTAATAGTTTGTTGTTTAACATAAGCAGACTTATTAATCCGTCTTGAGTATCGAACTCCTTTGAAAATTTCACTTATACTGAAATTTCTCCCATAGCGATGCTATTGCAGAGATCTCCGAAGCAAAACAAACACACTTGAATACTTCTTTGGCAGCAACGACGCAAAATTTCATAGCTTAAAATAACGTCACTGAAGCATCTGAAGGATTAATCAATTTGGTGCTGAAATGTAAAGCTTTTAAGAATTGAAGAATTATGCGTAACTTATTCTCAAATAAGATTAAATTTACTTCAAAAACTCTGAATTAATATATTTAATTCTTTTTAATTACTTGATTTGGACAATTCCAACAATAACGGTATTCACCGTCATGGCTTAAAAGGCCCAGCGGTTCAAACTCAATAAGTACACATTATTAAAACTATGCACAGCATTAAAGTCAGAAATTAGTAGCTTACACTTACGTTTAAGGCAGCGTTTTCTCCGCAAGTACCGCACCGACTTTAATGAAGTAAATTTTATCACACAGTCCAGAATGCTACATTATTTTTAGGACACATGCATTAATTGTAGATTTTTCTTTGAAAAAAAAAATTATTTTATCAAAAAAGTGGTACTAAATATTGAATATTGCATTTATTTAGGAAATTGTAAAGATTTCGATAAAAAAATAATTTGTATAAATTATAGGCATTACTAGTAGCTTTCTAAGAGCATCGCTACCACCAGAGTACCTTGAGAGGTTTAGGAAATATAGACGTTTTTAATTCAAATTTCCAGATTCAGTCGGTTTGCAATGAACCTTAGCCAGGGTTTAGCTCGCCGGAATCCAGGGTTCTTACAAGACATTGCTTACTAACATATATATAATAAAACACAGTGGGTTTTATTTCAGATTTATTTTCCTATGGTTTTCCCATCCACGTGGCTTAGTTAATCCTATGACTTGTGACTTGTACATGTATTTCCCTTATGACTACAAATGTGTTTAATGCACATTTCAAAAAAAAAATTTGAGATTCCTGTGTTTGCTAATGGCTAGTATACTACTGAAGCATCAATTGCGACTCCATGGCTAGTTCATTACTTCCTAATCCAAAATTCTACGAATTGTATTTGCTATTCTTTACTTTAGTTAAGTTAATAGGTTACTTTTGAAATGAGAGTTATATGGATTCTCATCTGTGATTCTGCGATTTTTAAAAATGGGCAAGCCAAAATTTCAAATTTAAACAAAAAAAATCGCCTAAAGGGAACACTTGAATAGAAACACTTTGAACGGGTTTATTTCAATTTTGTCTTCAAGCCATCTTACAGTTCCATGATCACTTGACATTGCATTGCGTCACGTTGTTGTTGCACGATTTAAATTCTAACTATCCTCAAAATTAATAAATCGTGACCGACTGTAGCGTTATTGTTGCGTATGGTGTTTACGCATATTTGAAATTTAATTTCAGTTCTTCGATCGCTCATAGTAGCTGAGGATTCTTTCTTATATTATGAAGCCTTGTTGTTTTCACCTGTTTATATTTTGGGTCTACTTTTCCCAGATCATCTTTGTTTGTTCGCGAAATATTTTCTCCTGCATATTACATCTTGTTGTTATTGCTTTTGTTCTTTTGTTCATATTTTTTGGTCTGATTTGAAATAAAAACTGCTTTCGTCTTCTTCACGCCTTATTTTATATGACTATTTTGTATTTTGCAGGTACAGATGCTCGCCTTTTCCAAGAGTTGTTGTTTCTTAAAATATCGAAATTCAATTTTTTTGTATTACATGTTGTGGTTGCTTCGTCGTGTTAATATTTTAGAAATTGAACTCTGCTTCATGGCCTGCCTTAGTGATAGTCTTCATGATTATTTCCATTTTCTTCCACCTGTTTTGCTTTTGAAATTACGCCGCTAATATAATTAAGCAAGACCTAGCATGATCCAACCACAATCCACTTTTATTTCCACATCACTAATAATAGTTTGTGTCGATGCTATCAGAATGTGTGTGGCGGTGTGTGGCTCTACTTCACCATAAATATGTTGGACTGTGTGTAATTACAGCGCTTCTATGTTATAAAATATATCATCGTTTTATTGTGGCCTAAGCCGAGTTACTTCACATTACCGCGGTTACGTACAGCAGAAGGCAACAAGTACCTCTAAATGAATTTAGAGATAATGCTGTTTGGATGGAGGCCAGGTGCTAACCTCATAGCTGTATGAGACAAAACTGTCAAAATTTTGTGTCGTTGAAACCCCTCCCCCGTTATTGCGGAGTGCGAAATAATCGTTATCGTGAAATGACTTACCTTAACTCTCCAGCCCTCATAGACAAAAATAGTTCGATTTTTCCTTTCAAGGGCTGGTGAACGAGCCGCTATAAATGATTTAACGATGTCGGACAATTCGCTCTTAAATAGTTGCTCAAAGCCTTTGAATCGGTACTAAGCCACAGTCATCCCGATGATTACTTGCTCTTCCTCTGGCTGACCCTATACTATTCGATCTACTTCTTCACACAAGCCGTCATATGACTCTCCTGTGGCAGGGTCAATATATCTGTGGTTCCAAGAATTCGCTTCTGTTTTTTCTGGCAGGGTTACAAATACTACCCCAACGATTTATGGTGAGTCTTCATTGAGAAGGTCTAGATGAGGTATGTGTCGGTTCTGCCTCAGGGATACTGGAGGTCTCTTTATGTTTCACTGCCTCTTCTTGAAGCGAAGGCAACACCATATCCGGCACTGCCAGTGCTCGCAGTACTTCGGCTACCCTCTGCCTCTTCCGTACCACCTTGACGATGTCGAACCAACGCTCCATCAACAGCGGAAACTCGCATGGCTCCAACTGCTTCTTTAAAAAACACTGCGTAGTATAGTGTCCGCAATCCAAATAATTGGTATTTCGAACCTAAAAAATCACTTATTGAAAGACACGCATTAAGAGAAAGAAATTAGAAAAACTTTTGTCTTCCAAAATAGAGGACTATAAACCATCATAATTTTATAGAACCCTTGTGCACCTAGCTAGTTACAGTTTCAATACAGAAATAATTATGAAATTATGGTTAAGAAAAACTACCAAAGAACTTTAATGTTGGACTAACAGGAACTAACACAGCTGACACAACGGACTTAGTACGACTCGCAGACAAAATGCGGGAAGTAGCAACGAAGTGGCTTCCACCTCACAACCACAAATTGTTGTTCCCCACCAATTTCAAAATTTAATCCAACTAACACAAAAAATAACCGGAAATTTTAATAAATATCTAACAAAGGAAATTGACGAAATCATGAAGCAGATACATATATCTCGGATCATTTTCACGTGGAAGAAATTCACCGCGACATAGGTCAAATTCGTGAAGAAATCCGAACTGGTTCTCTAGGTATCACTATCGATTTGGAAATAAAGCCAGAAAATGTGAACATCCATGTGCGTTTAACAATAAAAACAACAAGCCGGTAAACTAAAGAAATCCATTGTCGCGACGGCTGACAACGGGAACATAAACTATTCCACACGTCGCCTTTTTTTCGACATAGAGAACAAATTAAAATTCTTAATAGATAGTGGTGCTGAAGTTTCAGTATAGCCATCTTCAAACATCACAAAAAATAAGCGATTCACAGATATTATTTTAACTGCAGCTAATGGCTCAACAATTAACACATTCGGACGAAGACTATTGGACGTTAACTTGGAATTGAGATGAGAATTTCCTTTTGTATTTCTGATTGCTGACATCGCCAAACCAATCACTGGTGCCGATTTTCTCAGTAAGTATGGTTTATTGGTTCACTTAAAAAGTAAATGACTCGTAGATTCCTCTACCAAATTGTCAATCGACGGCATTACACACTTATGCGATATTCAACTTCCGAAACTATTTGCAATTAAAAATAAATATACAAAATTATTAAGAGAGTTCCCTTCGTTAACAAGAGAACCAGATTACACCAAACCGATAAAACATTATACTGTGCATCGAATAGTAACCGAGGGATCCTTACCATACTCAAACCCACGGTGTTTGGACCCTACAAAATTCAGCATTGCAATAACTGAGTTTGAATATTTGATAAAAACTGGCATCTGCACACTGTCAAATTCTTCAGTACCATCTCGACTGCATTTAGTTCCAAAAAAAGACTCAAACGACTAGCGTCCTTGCGGCGATTTGAGGCGACTAAACACAATGACGGTTCTAGATCTATACCCTTTACCACATATATATGACCTTAACATTAATATTAGAGGCAAACACATTTTTTGAAAATTAGACCTAGTACGCCTACCTTCAAGTTCCCATGGCGGAGGAAGATAATTTTAACACAGCAATAACGATGCCATTCGGAATGATCGAATTCAATCGAATGCCCTTTGGGTTAGGAAATGCCGCACAGATTTTTCAACGTTTTATAAACGAAGTAGTCAGAGGTCTAGGCTTTATTTTTGTTTATATTGATGACGTGATAGTCACTAGCGAGAATGAAGAACAACACCTTAATCTTAAAATACATTTTAATCGTCTTACAGAGTACGGTTTGAACATCAAACCAAGTAAGTATACTTTTGGGACACCAACCATCGCTTTCTTGGGACACAAAATTTCATATGACGGCATGCAACCAACAAAGGAAAAAATTCTAGCGATCTAAAGTTATGAACAACCAAAAACTATTAAACAGACACAAAAATTTCTAGGAATGACGAACTACTACCACAGAAACATATCGAATTTATATATATATATATATATATATATATATATATATATATATATATATATATATATATATATATATATATATATATATATATATATATATATATATATATATATATATATATATATATATATATATATATATATATATATATATATATATATATATATATATATATATATATATATATATATATATATATATATATATATATATATATATATATATATATATATATATATATATATATATATATATATATATATATATATATATATATATATATATATATATATATATATATATATATATATATATATATATATATATATATATATATATATATATATATATATATATATATATATATATATATATATATATATATATATATATATATATATATATATATATATATATATATATATATATATATATATATATATATATATATATATATATATATATATATATATATATATATATATATATATATATATATATATATATATATATATATATATATATATATATATATATATATATATATATATATATATATATATATATATATATATATATATATATATATATATATATATATATATATATATATATATATATATATATATATATATATATATATATATATATATATATATATATATATATATATATATATATATATATATATATATATATATATATATATATATATATATATATATATATATATATATATATATATATATATATATATATATATATATATATATATATATATATATATATATATATATATATATATATATATATATATATATATATATATATATATATATATATATATATATATATATATATATATATATATATATATATATATATATATATATATATATATATATATATATATATATATATATATATATATATATATATATATATATATATATATATATATATATATATATATATATATATATATATATATATATATATATATATATATATATATATATATATATATATATATATATATATATATATATATATATATATATATATATATATATATATATATATATATATATATATATATATATATATATATATATATATATATATATATATATATATATATATATATATATATATATATATATATATATATATATATATATATATATATATATATATATATATATATATATATATATATATATATATATATATATATATATATATATATATATATATATATATATATATATATATATATATATATATATATATATATATATATATATATATATATATATATATATATATATATATATATATATATATATATATATATATATATATATATATATATATATATATATATAATTATAAACCATTGCAATGGTGAAACCATTTACAAATTTGACATCGTTTTTTAGTGAACCAGCTTTTAGAAACCCCAGTACTTTAAGAAAACACAGCTACTACGTTCATAACTCAAGGTCGCATTAAAGCTTTAACCGTATTTGTTATGAACGCACTATATGTGGGGAATAGCGGATGTAAATAAAAATGCACGAGCTTTTGTTTGGTTCAATGGTTTATTGCAAACAAAAACTAATGTGAGACCATAGTCTCTTACAAAATAAAGAAGATATATTGATATATAAGTGTTGCTAATATTAACAGTATATTCAAAAGTCTTGTAATGAGTTTTGATTCACTTTGATTATCTCTTAAACGCACAGCTCTCCACGATCTGCAAATTCCAGCCATATAAGTTTCTATATCAGACGCGATGTGTATACTTTGCTAAAACTGTCGTCACTTGATCTTAGCAAGCGCTGAATGTCTATTCACCAATTCCTTCCTTCTATATTTCTACTCATCTTTTTATAATTTGATTAGATTTGGCCGCCTAAATTTTTAGGAAACCCTAACAAGCAAATATAAAAGGGGATTCCTTTTAATAAAAGACGTCAATGAGAAAATCTTGATGGTTCCATTTTTCAATTTACTGATGTCGGGAAGTATAGCTTGATTTCAACTATCAGTAGTTAGTGACTGAATGATTTTAATTATCGGATGATTATCACTAATTTATCCATTCATTCACTCTAGCTACTATATTTCGCAGGTACAATAATTTTGGAACAAGTGTTAGTACCCGCTGTGTGCATTCTGACGAATAAAATCGTAAAAAACATTTTTTGTCTCCAACGGGTTTAGTTATACTTTTATTTTGGTTAAAGCACAGAAACAACTGCATATCCGTCAGCGATGTAAACGTCGTGAATGTTCAACTTGTGTTTTTACAGCATAACCAAGTAACTCAGCCTTTACTCGTTGAATGATTTCTAAATTACGTGAAACTTTCATATAAATATATTATTATGGTATATATTATTGATTTGAACTATATAATAGTTAAATATTTTAATCAAGTAATCTCTCGATATTGCAATTCATTTATTTAACTAATTATTCATTATCAACTTTTTAAAAAATCTGACACTGGTGACATTTATGGGATTTATGGGATATTCAAAAAATTCTTTGGAATTTGTTTTTATTCAATTTTAATGATACAAATGAATCATATAACAATTTACATTATCGACTGCGAATGTCCGTCATTTACCGGATAATAACCATTGCCAAAAAGAAACCATTTTCCAATTAACTATGAGTAATTTTTAATTACTTTTATTTTTAATTACTAAATATTCATTTGTAAAATTGAAGATCTGGAAATAATGAACAATTTCCATACCCTTGACATTTTTCGTATTGTATAAAAAGCATAGCACTAACTTGTTGTGATCTCAGTGCGTGACAAATTCTTACCGTTAATTCGAGACTTCGAAAAAATGCGAAGATTTTCGGGGATTTTTTGTACTTTAGCGATTTATTATGCAATTTTGATGTGAGTAATAAAATTACTGTTAAGGCTTCTATTGCATTTTTTTCTCGATGAAGCTGGAATTCCCACAATCTCAACAAGGGATGCCAACCTTGTGGTTTACCGCCAAATGGTGCGAGAGCAAGCGGACCACAACCAAGTGGCCCACCACTGACTAGCCGTCATAGAGGTAAAACATGTTTTTAAATATAATAATTTTTTCGAAAATTGTACTAATAATATCCACGTCTGCAGGTCCATGCCGTCGTCCTGATGGACCTCGTGGTTCTTGTGGTGCTGGTGATATTGGTGGTCCTGGCGGTCCTGCCAGGACCTACTACGACCTACTACTACGACTTCAGCGATAAGCAGTTTAATTTCTTAGAGATCGAATCCATTAGATAACTTTAGGGCTGGGTCTGTCTATTATTTATAAATATTTTTCTATCCTTTAATCCTCTTCTAATTATGTGTAAAAATTACTCTTGCTTCTCTGTTTAATTCAGCTCTAATTAAAGGGAAATTATTGTTTTCCAAACATATCCAAATATATATCTTGTAAACCATGTCGGAGATACCAAAAATGGAGTTTCAATAACCTTGATCTTTAACACTCTTATATAAGTGTCCTCAATGTAATCTGTGCCCATGTTCTGTAACTATCGCCAGTGAAAAGTTTTCACCTGAAACAAACGAATTAGTACAGAAACAATGAGAATTGGAATGTTTTCATTTGAAGTGTTTCTGTAACGTAGTATCAGTAAAAATATTCTCTTGAAATGTCATTTCCAGTGCAAATACTGGAAATTAGTGTAAAAACTGTTTCTGTAACGTTTTCATACGAAAAGTTTCTTGTCAAAAACGTCAAATCTTTTCACAATTTGAATAGTTGTTAGGTATTCGCACGGATATTTCCCAATGATATCCAAGCGACTTGGCAAGTGGTTGTGACCGAATGCGACTCGCTTGTGTAGAAATTT